>VWPU01008913.1:0-211624 GCA_013398955.1 Callaeas wilsoni
CGGCCCGGCCCCGGCCCCGGCCCACACCCCGCCCTCACAGCCCCGCCCGGGGCCGCTCTCGGGGCCGCGGCTCCCCCCCGCCCCGAAACGCTGAGCGCGGGGAAACCGCGCGGAGCCCGAACCTGCGTGCAGGTGGCTCTTGAGGGGCGGCCCGGATGCACAGGCGGCACTGCCGAAAGGAACGGGAGTAAGTGCGTGCTGTGAAGGTTTCCTACGCAAAAGCGCTGGGGATGCTCCGCGGAGAGCGGAGTCAGCACAGGCCGTGCTCCCCTTGCCGGAAGGCTCGTTTGTTCCGCTGCAGATCCATCATCGGGATGTTCCTAATTCGCTCGGTCCCACGGAATCATCGCTCAGCACAACGTATGGCCAGCTCATTTGTCCCCCTGTCAGAACGCACTGATCGGCATCACGCTCTGTACGCTGGGGAGCACTTCCCTAAAATCTGACAGCTCCCACAGGCAGTAAAGAGTTGAAAATATGCCACACACAACTTCTTCGGAAAGGAAAAAATCTTACGGAAACTGTGGCAATCACAATATTAACACTCAGGAAAGCAAGACTCATTTACCATCTTTACCCCAAATTCCCTGTGCAAGTAACTCACTTGTCTCCGTATGCACCACCTCCTTATCCGTCTGCCTCCTCTCCGCCTTCCTCCTCTGTCTGCCCTTTGATTTTGACTGTAACCTACTGAAGCCAAGTCAAAAGATGGCTGGCTAACATTTTTTTTAAAAGGCCTGCCCAGCAGAGAATTAATCAAGATGAAAAGATGTTTCCTTCATGAAGCATCTTGCCAGTCTCAGCATAAATCAAGAGACAAGGGCACCAATTAATTAAAAAACAAATTAGTAAAAGTAAAATGAGCTGGTTTTGCACATAGCCTGAGCAGTTTGCCCCTGCAAACCACCCTCTAATTCTGTTAATTTACAAACTGCAAACTGAAGAGTCTAATTATTTCTCTTCATTTCCTCCACAAACTATAAATACGCTGACCATACCTGGTGCAAGCTTTAGAGAGAGGACAAAACACAAGGGTAATAACTCCTGCACCATCTGTTTTAGTAACTTTGATGACTTACAACTTTTCCACTTTTTGATTTCCCTACCTCTAAAATTAGAGACAGTTCATAGCTGTGATGGAAGTCAGTTTTTTACTCTTCTTCCCCCCCTTTCCTGCAAGATATGAACTCTGCCCCCTAACAGGAGTTCTCCTTCCCTAGCACATAAAGATGGTCCCATGGAAACAGATCTGTTCTCCGTCAGAGTTTCCCATATACTATTAATTTTCCTGTGGTACCAAACAGCTCCGCCTCCTATCTTTCTCCTCACCTGTATTACGACTACACTGGTTTGGTAATAGAAACCCAAAGGTGATTCAAATATTTTCTACATCTTCTGTCAGTATACAAAAATGCCTATGCACAGAGCTTCATATTAAATGGTGAAAGAAAAACTGGATATAGCTCAGCACACAAATTATGCTGAAACAGTAACAAGTCAGATAACTGTTATTTCACAAGGCTGCCCATAGTACCGCATTTAACAGAGGAGAATTTGGCATATTTACCATAAACTAGACAACTGAAGCCCCAAAGGCAGCTCACTGCTACCTGGATAAGAAAAGGGTTAGAAATCTCTTGCTTTCGCCTTTCCTGAAGACAAGAAATCATCAATTCTTAAGAGAATAAAGTCCTTAATATGGGTGGAATAATTTATAAAGCCAAGATCTGAGGTAGAAGGAAGAGTTTCTAAATGCTTGTTTTAAATAAAAAGTAATAAACATCAACACATAATCGATATATTTCAGACAGATGCAGAAAATGGTTGACGAAGGCTGAGGTCCTGCATAACCCTTACAATAAAGGGTACTTTTTCTCCAGCCTCTCTTCACCATCATCCCATAGCACACCTCATGGAATGACAACTTTTCAAAAGCACTTTAGTGTAAAATGTAGCTCTCAAGTAGTTGCTGTTCTTTCTCATGACAATACCAACAGCTAATTAGAAACAGAGTCATTTGGGATACAGACATTACAATCATTCTTTTATTAAATCTTCCACACACTAGCCTAAATGGGAAATCAGAATCGCTAGCCTAAATGGGAAATCCTTGAGACAGCAGTGTTGCACCAACAGGCTTACTGCAACTGGGATGATATGCTTACATGATGGAGTGATATCCTGCATGGGAATTGGAGGAAATCAACAAAAGGAGAAGGGCTGGTGTACTCTACTCTTGCCCATCCCTCGTGCAAAGTGAATGGAAGGGGCATGCTGGGACCCATACTGACATTTAAGCTGTTTAACAATAAAGTAATGCATGAACCAAGAAGAATAAACCTTGGAAGCACTGCATCACTGGGCCATTGTGTCTAAAGGGTGACTCAAAGGGCAGGTGAATTAGAGCTTTCACAAAACTTTTTGTTAATGACTGAGCCTAAAATCACAGCCTGGACCTAGTGACCTCTGTTCACCTCTGCTTAACATCTATTTTTTCTCTCCCCAGCTGCATCTCTATATTTCCATCCTGTGGCCAATTCATATTGATTCCTCTACACAAGAAAGCAAGCAGTGTGCAGTCTCGCCAGCAGAGGTTCAATTTGTATTGATTCTGGTGGCACGCTACCATTTAGGTTATAACAACTCTGTCCCTGCCACTTTGAGTGGAGGGCTGGTAACCCTTCAATGTCTCCAGCTAAAACCCTGGCCCTGAAAGAGAAGAGGCAGCACTCTCACTCTAATGACATCAGGTGAGCTCCAGGCAATAAACTGTAAAAGGTTCGGGCATCAGGGACAGATCTCTTAACTGTGTTATCTCTCACACCCTCTCTCTGAGCAGCCTCAGCCGAGGCTTTAGCTTTCACCTGAAAACACACAGCCCACACTTGTTCAGCCCACACTTTGCACCTCATCCTGAGCTGCTGCCACCACAGACCCCACACCACGCTCCCAGCTCCCTTATTATTTTGAATACTGCATTCTCTACCTCCTCCACAATTTAACACTCATGACCACAAGACACCAGCCCCTTCAGCTCACACAAAATGCAGCCACTAATTCACCTCCTTATTTATTCTTGTAAGTCCTTCAATGGTTGCACTGGTTTTCCCTCTACTAATGCCTCTTGTCAGTGTCTTCAAAATTCTGCGTACCCACTCCATCTTCCTAATGAAACAACCCATTTGAATTAACCTCAGTAGACTTTGTTAAGAAGTGATCCACAAAATAAAATAAATTATAAAGAACCCTGCTAGAAGCTATTACTAAAATATAGTATATAAAACAGGGTATGGATGTGACAACTGCTCCTGTTCTGCAAGAGAGAGATGTGCAAAGGCATGCACGTGACAGGTGACAGTCATTCCCAGTAGCTGCAGTGAACAAAATTACTAAGATCAAATATTACTACAAGAGTGGGATCTTTTTGTGAGTTACTAGCTTTGCTTCACACTGTAGCACTGAAATCAGCTAAGGGTGATCAAATGATGAATACAATCCAAATGCTCAACTTTTTAATTTCGTGTACATACAGAGATCGCCACAGAAAAGCGTTAATCAAACCTGTTTGGCCCTGCCTGTCTTTTTCTTCAGCAAGATGCCTGGAGAGAAATCCTTTGTTTCCTCACCCAATGCACTCTTTGCAGCTACTGTTAAGTTACGTTTGATTCAGTGATGCAGGTTTTGTAAAAACTGTACCTCTTCCAAAAGTCTAAGAGAAACATTATCTCTTCTGACTGGAGGGTGAACCAAAGTTCAGGACCAGGCTGGCTGCTTCAGCTAGGAGAAAAAAAGCCTTGTGATGGAGTCTTTGATTTGTTTGCTTTTGTATATTCATTTTGCATGAATATAAATGACTAAAAGAGCAAAGCAAAGAGAGTGAGAATATGACTCTTAACCTGACAGCCTCACGCTGCCACAGGTTTTCAGTCTCTGCTCAGCCCTGGCCAGGACTGTTTCGTGTCTTCGTAAGTGACATAGTGGGATCCAGCACACCCTCACCAAGTTTGCAGATGCCACCAAGCTGAGTGGTGCAGTTACCGCACCTGAGAGATGGGATGCCATCCATAGGGATCTGGACAAGCTCTAAAAGTAGGCCCATGGAAACGTCACAAGGTTCAACAAGGCCAAGTGCAAGGTGCTGCACCTAGGTTGGGGCAAACTCCAGTAACAGCACAGGCTGGGGGATGTAGGGATTGAGAGCAGCCCTGCTCAGATGGACTTGGGGGTACTGGCCAGCATGGCCAGCAGGTTGAGGGGGGTAATTCTGTCCCTCTGCTCTGATGAGAGTCCATGTGGAACAGTACATCCAGCTCTGGAGTCCTCAGTTCAAGGAAGACATGGACCTTTTGGGAGTGGGTCCACAGGAGGGCCACAAAAGCAATCAGAGGGCTGGAACATCTTCCCTAATGGGAAAGGCTGAAACAGTTCAGGTTGTTCAGCCTGGAGAAGAAAAGGCTCCAGGAAGACCTCACTGCAGCCTTTCAGTACATAAATGAGGCTTAAAGACAGATAAGGACAGGCTTTTTAATAGGACCTGTAGCAATGGGATAAGGGGTAATGTGTTTAAACTAAAAGAGGGTAGATTTGGACTACAAATAAGGAAGAAATGTTTTACAATGAGGTGATGAAATACTGGAGGATGTTGCCCAAAGAGGCTGTAGATGCCCTGGACACATTCAAGGTCAGCTCAAGCAGCAATCAACAGGTTTCCTCCCTAAATCCTACTCTCTCCTAAAAGTTCACATGGTGCAATGAGTCTGCACATGTTGCCAAAGACATTAAGAGAGGCGCAGGTGGGTCAGGAGGGGAGCAATAAAGCCAGCTCCCAAACCAAACCCCAGACATGTTAAAGCAGCCCCGTAAGAAACAGGCAAATCAAGCAATATCAGTCCTACTCTGATAGGTCCTCCAGCTCAAAGAGTATGACCACGGGGCTGTAAGCTGAGGATATCTCTAGAATCTTTTGTTTTAGAAAGAAATAGGAATATTTTTAGTAAGAGAAGCAGAAGATAGTATGCGTCACTGAAACCTCAAACTTATCACACACCTAAGATCCCAGACCTTTCCTTTTATTTCCAGGGTCCCTGCTCATCCATTAGCAATTTCAGTACCTGTAAAAGGTTATAGTTGCTGGAAAGAGGTTGAGCCCTGGATTGCATGGGCAGGAGAAGACAGACATTCTAGAGATTTCCTCAGCTAATACAAAAATCTGTTGATATTCACAGTTGTACCTACAACTACTTGAAATATTTACTGATGCCTCCAACAAAACTTCGAAAACACATTCCAGTCACAAGCAATTTCACTTATATAGCAGACTTCAGGGTTGGTTGGTTTGTTGTTTGGTTGGTTTTTAAATTGTCTTTCTTTTTTTTTTCTTTATAAATAAGGAAATTTGCATTTAAAAAAAAATCTTCAATACTTAATAGCTCATCTCCTTCTGCTCACATGTCACCTGAAGTCATGATCTTTGGTTTATGGCATAATTAGTTGCTATGGAAATAACATAATCATAGACACAGAGAAAATATTCTAGGTATGATTTGCAATGCTCTTTATTTAAGCCTGTGCACAAGTAACTTTGCAGAAACCTCATTCCTTTTTACGTGCTCTCATCTGCATAACTGCTGCCATCACCTCTGCCTGTGCATTCAGACTCACTGCTATTCCTACATGCATGACTCACACTAAGGGCATTTCCTTCACCCATACAGGAGCATCTGTGTGTTCAAACAGTGCTGAGAGTGTACATACACGCAGAATAGCTGGTGTCAAGTCCGACTAAACAAATAAAATCTCTTTAAAAATTACCTGGTATCGGCCCCCAAAACTCTGTGCACCACAGAGCTCCCTCGCCATTTGTGTTTTCTGGGCTTTTGTCATCCTGTTCTTTGCTAATGATTTCTTTTGTCCAATAGTACAAATTTTAGAGTAAGGAGATTCCTTGTTTCCCTACCAAATTCTGCATATTTGAGTCCTACACAGAGAGGATTATTGCTGCAGATGAAAGACAAGCAATGCCAGTCTGTGAACTCCTGAAGAAGCAGAAGCCCCGTTTCCCTACTAATGTCCTCAGTAATAAAGAATGAAAGAGCAGAAATAAAGAACCCACCTGACACCGTGTACACGAAGAATTGTAGCCCAAATAAAACTTTTGTCAAGACCTATCTTTGCACTGTCAGCAGGTCCCAGAAGCACAGATGCAATTTATGTGCTAGTTTTCTTAAAATCAGGTTACTTTCTCTAACCTGAGAGATCAGCTGATGTTCAAAGAAATACCACTTCAAACACACATGTGGTACTCAGGATCTTTCTGTCAAGTATAGAGTAATCAGGCATGAAAATCTTTAAACTGCACAGTTCCGATGAAAGGAGAAAAGTTATTGTGAAAGAAGAAGCAGACAAAGCAAAACAGTGACTTAGAAAAATTCGAGGATTCAATAATGTTCACTAACTAGTGTCTGCCTTTTAACATCTTTATGGATTTTTTCCTTGGAGACTCAAAATGGATTCTCTTCTTGTCTCGCATCCTTAAAAACAGGACTAAGGTTTTGCACGCCTATGAGCATAAAGCAAAGTTCATATAACCATATTTCAGCTCCATTTCCAAAGCAAGGAAGGCCCAGAAGCGCTCACTGACCTCACGGGCACCCAAGCGAGTGCCCAGCACATTTGAGAATCAGGTCACAGAAAGCCCATTTCAACTGAGTACTCAACCACAGGTTTCACTGCTTTGAGATATTCATGTACTAAAATAGCAAGCACACATTAAGTGCTTTCACGAGTGGGATTGTACATAAGCAGAAGAAATGCAGTGTTTCAAAGGCTTCAGATCAATGGACTATGCACATGCTGAGCAGAAGGAATTCCTCCCTGAGCACACACCTTTGAGGCTGCTGATCCACAGATCTGCTGGCTGGGAGGTGCCCTCAGCCAAAGGAACAGGCTTTGAAATGGGGTGAGGAGCTCTCCTACCAACAGCTCAGTAAGCAGATGTGATCTAGCACGTCAAGACCTCAGGGCCGGCCAGCGAAGCGATCTCTGCTGCTGCACTGCTGGGCCTGCATCCTTCTCTTCATAGCCAAAAGTCCTCAATTTGCTCACAGCTCTCTTAGGCTCCCCTTCCAAAATCCAAAGGGGTGTTGGAGAGAGCTTAAAATTAAAACTGAAATATAAAAGAGCCTCCAACAAATTAAAAGAGTATTAGAAAGGGAATAATAAACAAAAGCACTACATGGTAATTAAAGATCAATATTAAAATGCAATGAACTTGTACAAAGAAAATACAAGTGGCCACATATCTTCTTATATATTAGATTATCAGCTATTGTTTCTTTTCCTAATATTGTATGTAATCACGGGAGTTGTATTGTCTCACACAGTAAAAATAAACAGCAGTGGATCTCTTATAGTTGACATCTGTGTAACCATTCAAGCAAAAATAAAGACACTTCTCCTATTAAAAGTTTTTTAAAAATTAAAATTCTGGGTAGGAGCACAAGCTTTGGCTTTCTGATTTGCCATTCTGAGCATTCATAAGAGTGAACAGTCAAAAACAACTTAAGGACTGCTACCAGCAGACACACATTTAAATACATATTTAAACAGACAATACATACAAGTAAACAATTTAAAACAATAGCCTAGGATTTACAGTCCTAATAGACATATTACTGAGTACAATAGTGATAATGACTGAAATAAAAATGATCTTTTTGCATAAAAGTATCACCTGCACTGGAAACCATATATTTGTATTTACTTGTTCACATCACCACAATCCAGCTCTTTTTATATGTCACTGTCAAAATCTGTAAGTAAACTCATGTTCCTAAGGGTACATCTACACAAAAAGAAGAGGCACCTGTATTTTAAGGCAGCATGGGTATAATATCCTTTCTGCAAAACATACCTAAATTCAGTTACCAAACATAACACAGAAGTTCTAGTTCAGCAAACTCAAGATGTCTTGAAAAGAAAATGAGAAACTCATCCCTATTTATTAAGGTGCTTAATGCTTTTTAACTCTAATCATGGAGGCTTTGTTTGGATAGAAATAAGGATATAACTTGGAGCTTTAATGATAAAGAATGAAAGATAATCGGTGCCTGAATTAAGATGCTCATTGCAAAGGTACTGCCAAAGTATCTGTTTAGTCTTTGAAGTCATCACCTATTTTGCACACTGGCTAAGATTCTGAATTCAATGAACACCAAATTTGTGCCTAAATTGCACCCGAGCATTTGTGCTCAGTGTTTCCTATTACTGTGTACTAGGCTTTCAGACACTCCCTCTCTGTAGGAAACACTTGTCACAGAACCCTTGCAAAATTTAATCCTGCTAAATCTAAGCTCTAGCACACACTAAACTGCTAAAAATGCAAGGTCAACCTCTTCTGCAGTCTGACCTCCAAACAGTTTGTTTGCTGTGTTATATTTATGAGGATGTTTATGAAGACAGATTCATACACTAAAAAAATTATTCTGCATCAAATCACCAAGAAGTCATCTGAAAAGGAGCTTTTCCACAGAAAAAGGGTATCTGTTCCATGATGGTTTTCAGAGATGACAGGGAATGCACAAAGAAAAACCAGGCCTCCTGATTTCTATATTCCTGCCTTTAAACAGG
The DNA here is from genome assembly GCA_013398955.1 of Callaeas wilsoni. NCBI lineage: Eukaryota > Metazoa > Chordata > Aves > Passeriformes > Callaeidae > Callaeas > Callaeas wilsoni. The sequence continues at coordinate 8,629 of VWPU01008913.1, forward strand.
ATTTCTGATTTGATGAGGAAAGAAGATCTCCTTAGAAATATATTTATTTTACACATATTTCCAGGTATCTGAAGACCATATTAAGCTTCTGCATAGCTCTGGTATTGCTAATGATATTTATCTCAAATAACACATGATTATGAGCCTATAAAACTTTAATTAAGATGCTTTATAGCCTTTATAAGTGTCACCCAAACCTATGCTGTAGGGTAAACTGTACTTTTAATTTCTATTTGCGATGTTTACACTGTGCAGAGAGATTCATTACAGTAAAAGCTAGTTATTATTTCTTAGAAGGCTACACAAATTCCTTGGTCAAAGTCCATCTGGATAAAGCAAACAAGTAATTTTTGTTTGTTTCCATTCTGCTTGGAATGCCTATGCGGTCAATCACTACCAAAAAAAAAACCCAACTCATTTCTATAGGGGTCAACCACTACAAAGCTCAAATCATACTTCTGAATCAAGCCAAGGAATAGGATGCTTAATGTATTTGCAAAAGCAAAACCTGTAAATATACACAATTATACTCACTGCCTGCTTCAAACAGTATATTGTGTTTGGGGCCTGATCCGGTCAAGGTGTTCAACATCACAAGCTGTTCTTCTAATCTCAACACCTCAAAAGTCTGACTGATTTAGCCCAGACAAATCTTGGAGGAAGCTTCTGCCCCACTGATGCGTGGATATTGTGGTGAGCAGGACTGCAATGAATAGTCATAGTCAGATGAGGTGGCATTCAATTTTTTATGCAGGATAGAGGCAGGAGGGTTGAGCCCAGGAATCCCTCTACCACTGTGGAATGGGATTTCTTTACTGGTCTGCTTAAGACAGGATATGTGTGACAAGTATGACAGGACAGATGTCACAGGGCATTAAAGCTCCAAAACCTGGGAGGAAAGAAGGGCTGACATCCCCACCAGAGCTTGTGAGGGCTCCCTGCTGGCCTGCCAGCTCTGTGGGGCAGACAAGCAGTCCCAAAGGCTGGACACCTTTTCCTTCACACAGGTCTTAGACTCCGTCCTGCAGTGAAATGTGTAGCACTTTTCTTGCCTAACAAAACAACCACGGGAAGAATTTCAACAGAAACACAGCCCTTACAGACAAATTTTTTAAAATGCAACCCAGAAAGAAACCAAACCAGCTCCTCGATAAGCAACTGAAACTAGAGAAATGCCCCTTTGAAATGGGTAGGACTCTCAGTGCTGCATCTGGCAGTCTGATGGCAGCTTTGGTCCTGCTACGAGCCCAGCATAATCCTGGCCTGGCCTTAGGTTCCGCTCCAACAGCAAACTCTGCTAGAAAGGGAAGCAAGCCAAAGCTGGCTTTGGAAAGACAGAGGTGCAAATCTGATTTTCCTTCATGGAGTAAGTTACAGATCCTGCAAACTCAAGCCTCTTGCAGCTGGAAGCTGACAGCTTCAGATGAGAGGAATTTATCATTATTATTTTAGTATGAGAGCAGCTCACTGATTGCAGCTTGACAACTCAAGTTAATTAGTTGATGAAGGGTCTGATACACTCTGGCTGGCTCCACATCTGTGGACGATGACACAATCAGTAGAATGAAATCCATACTTTAAAGGTCGTTGGTCTTTTTAATCCTAAACTACAGATCACAAAATCCACATAAACAAAACCTAGAGATCAGAGGAATTACACAAGAGGTTCCCTTTTTCCTGGCCCTCGGGACAGTGTGGTCTCTGCTGCTTACTGAAGCTCATAAACAGACACACTTGACTTCAAAAGCATCCTCTTTTATTCCTGGACTCCCAGTGGTTCTCAATAATAAGATAACTGGTTTGAGCGCAGCCTGGCAATGTTCCTTTATGGCTGCTTTCCCCAGCAGGGAAATACCAAGCTGCAGGCTTTCCTCTGCTCCTGCCAAACACCAGGTGGGATTTACCCACCCTGTCAAAGGGATTATGTCAAGATCACCGGGCCCCACCTATCAATGCTCTGATGCTATTTTGCATCAAACCTTACAACGTGTTTCAGTTCTTACCGACTGACAGCTAAAATAGCATGTGAGGCCATGATAGCCCAAGCTCCTAAGAAATACCAGAGAAGCATTAATGGCAGGGAAATCTGGCTGGAAAGTGATCTACGTGGGGCTGGAGCCACTGAAAGCCACTAAGCAGTATGGACAGGGCAGAGCACACTCTTGTTCTTGGGAACAAGAACGGGCAGTTGCTGGTGGATAGACCTGGAGCCTCGGATCAGTGGGAGCTACTGTAGAAATTCAGCCGGCCCTCTGCCAGACTCCACATGTAACTATAGAGCAGAGCTGTAAATCTCTCCATGGCCCCAGCTTTTAGCAACGAGAAAAGCTTTTTTTTTCCTCTGCCTTTCCTATCCAGATTTTGCACTTTTCAGGGCACAGCCTGCTTCCCCTTTTTACTTATCATCTAGAAAGATGAACTGCACTGTCAAGTGCTCTCTTAAATCAAAAGCAGAAGAGGCAACTCCAAGAGGCCCTGGCCATATCTGAAATGTGGTCAATCAGAGGCTGCTGAAGAGCAATCAAGAGAAAAGAGGTCGCTTCCTACAGACAAAGACAAGGAAATTCCAAGACAAGCAGCTCTTACTCCCAGAAGTGATGACCAGAGTTTGTAACCCAGCAGTCCTCTCACCTGGGCCTCCCCAGTCCTGAGAGGGGCTGCAGAGAAAGGCACACAGTTATGGCACAGAGCCACTATTTAGTAGGTAAGAGCTGTGCACAACAAACAGAAATGGCTGGGCTGGGAACCCATTCTTGGCATGCTTTAATCTCGTTTTAATCATCCACACGAGGACTCTGTCGATGGAGCCTGTATCCCTCTAACAGAAACATTTCAATCGTGGATCCCTGCCTGTCTACACTTCATGAAGTACCATAAAAGCAGATGAAGATTTTTTGTGTCTGTTATAGGAATGTTTCCTCCCAGTCTGACAGTAGCACAAAGGAATTAGCTTCAACAGCTTTCCATGATTTAAGTTTATTTTTTTGACCAGGGTGAGTTCTGGCAGAAGAGAGGTTCCAGTGAGGGCCATGCTTTATTTTACTTCCACTAAGATGCTATTGAAAATCTTAGGATGAATCAGGACAACACAGATGCTGCAATAATGTTTGAGCATTCAGGGGACCTCAAAGATTATTTTTTGTTATTAAGGTCTAAACAAAAAACAAAAAACACTTTTCATGTTGACATTAATTTCTGTAACATGGCTTTAAAAACAAAACAACCCCAAAATTCAATAGAGTGTACCCAGGATGGCAATGCTTCAAAATTTGAAGCAGCATGTTGGCATTTTTCCCAGGAAAAAAATATATATACCTGTGTATACACATGCTTTTTCTTTTTTTTTGGTTTTTTTATGCAAGATCAGTGAAGCTCTGGGGTTTATTCCCACCTCAGTCAGTCAGAGGCAGAGACAGGCTGGTCTGTGCGGTGCATGAACACTTGAGAAGGAGTTTGATTACCTGAAGTGTGTGTGTATATGTGTGTGTGTGTGCATCAAAAGTAGTGAACAGCAAGGCTCTCTCAAATCCATGATGCTGAAGCCTTATCCTTCCTACCCAACACAGAGATCTTAATTTGAGGGCTGCCTGTGCTTCCAGGACAGAGTCATTTGGCTATAATAAGCAAGCTCCTAACAGCAGGCTGATGAGATTAAAAGAATCCCCTTGGTCATTCCCAGCCAGTTGTGAACAAATCCCTGCACTAGCAGCAAGGCTGGCTAGGGTTTTTCTGTGGGATCAGGTTACAGAAGCTCCTAATCTTAAATCCTCCACCCAACCTACTCTGATGATGTCTGCAGCTCTGTCTGAGCCAGCCCCAAGTGTGACTCATTTTTTATGGTAACAGGGAAGAAGAGATGCAGTTCCACACACACCCTTACACACCCCTGAAGAGGCATCTGAATGCTGTCCAAAACTTAATTACATAGCATGACAAGCTCTGACAATTAGCTAAGTAGACTGCTTGATGGCTAGGATTTTAAATAAGGATCTTTCAAGGGGGAAACTCTGGAACAGGCATTGCTACTGTCATAACATTCCCAGCTGTCATGAAACCTCAGGACCAACAAGACAACCATACAAGCTTCACAACTGGGACTGAAAAGGTAAGAAAAGACCCTGGGGGAAAAGGACCTATTTAACTGTACCTCACATCCACCATCAGGACCATCACCCCCTTCCAAGAGGGGAGGAACACGGGAGGATGTGGGTCTGATCCGGACTCCAGGTGGCCTCCATGAAGCACCAAGAGACCAGGACCACCACCTGCTCTCACTGGAGCTGGAAGAGGCAAACCACATCAGAGGTTACAGGCAGGTCAGTCCCTTTACAGAGGTCAGCAGGCCCAGCACTTTTGACACCACCTAGATCCAAAAGTGCACGGCCTCCAAAATCCCCCATGTTTCCACTCCAAACAACCCTCAAGCTTGCTGCTCCTCCACCTCATCTCTGAAGAGTTTTGGCTGTAGCTGCTACGCCTCATTTGTGCGGATTCCTCTTGTGGATGCTCATGGAAATCAGTTTCCCTCACACAGCTCTCACCTCTTCGGGGTAAGAACACAATGCTCCCACTTCTCAGATTTCTCACTTTGTGTGCAAAGGAAAGGGATAGAGAGGCAAAGATTTCAGGATAGTAAACCCCCAGAGTGACTTGACAGCAAGCAAATCATCACTTTGTAGTGTTCATGGCAACAGCTTTTGGCATTGCAGGTGAAGAAACAGCTCCTTACACAACAAATAAACTACGATCTTGTATTTACAAGGCAGACTTTCAGTGCAGCCAATTACTGTACATATTGTGATGACTAAAAGTCTTATGCTACCATTTACAGATTATCTATGAGATGACTCGGTTTTATGAGTTTATCTTTTTTATCAAAAAATAATCAGGGAATGTACTAAATAAATAGGGAAGATGGGTTTCAGTGGAAGCTGGGTGCCTGTTTTCCTTCTATGCATGTGAAAATCTGTCTCTCACAAGTATAGTAGAAACATATTTTAGTCACAAAAAACATTGTTTCAAATATTTGCTTCACAATTTGCTATTCTTCTATGATACATTGGTGGGCAGTTTCTTTTCCCTGACAGGATTACTCCCTGGACCTTTCAAAGGTTTCAAGTTGGTTCTGGATGTACACTTATAATGAATATGTATTAATAAGCATGTGTCAGTGTATACACTTTCACAAAAAGCTAGATTCTTAAGAACTTCACTAATGCCCCTGAGAAATGGATAATTTAATGGTTTTTATATTTATTTTAAAACTTCTTATTTTGGGGTTGGACTTTGTCAGAGTTGAGCAGCAACTTGCCAGCTCATTTTTCTTCTTTAGAACCAAGGATCAAACATCTCTCTAGATAAGAGCATTGAAGCACTGTTCACTTAAAATACATCTGCTTTTAACACCATATGCTAATTAACCTTTGAGTTTCGATACGAATCCCTCAGCAGCTCAAACTCCTCAGTCATGATTGAGATGTGTAAGCAAGATTTTCAGACACTGCAAAACAACTTAACTACAAGTAAATCAAAAGCACTGGGTGTTTACTCCAATTGAGAACCCAGCCAGCCGTTTTAAAATTGCAGAGGCTTCCACTCAGGTAAGCACCTCTGCTGAAGTATTTCTCCCCCATGGATATGCTGCCTTTTTCATGCCTGTTGATGCAGTAAGAACTATCTGTAGCAGCATTTCTGAACTGTGCCCTGGGATTTGCTTAGAATTCTCCCTTTCTTTGAGTAGGGGCTCTGTTTACCCGTTTCAGTTGCGCTCTGTGTGCCAAGGCTCGACTCTCACAGTTTATACTGCTGGGGCACAGGTGAGAGGCCCTTCCCCCACGCTGTCACCACTCTCGCTGGAGAATCAGCTGCCAGCCCAGCCTCAGCATCTACGGGGGACCCTCACGTGTCACAATGCTGGACTCCCTCTTGCTCCTCCATCTGGGAGCACAGCCGTCCCCTTTCCCTCTCAAGGCGAGCAGCCAGGAAGGGCCAGAAGTCACTTCACACTGTTATTTGCTACCTGCCAATCCACATACTGGAGCCAGCTTCATCTGAGAATCTGTCTTTTAGATTTAATTTTCCTTCCAGGCAAAGGGGTAGCACGACACTGCTCTGCTGCCAAGTATATGTTTTGGTATAGCTTCCCATTGCTGCTGAACGCCACAGTTTATTCTGTATTAGGCTGTTCATCACAACTCTGTTTTATGTTTTTCAAAGCGTTCTGGAAGACCCATGCTTTGAATGAAGACTGCTCAGGACAGTGGCACAGTGCAATACTGCATGGAAATTTCCCAAAAACAGGTAAGAGGAGGAGGAAGAGTGGCTCCCCGGGATAAGGACCAACACAGCCATGGCAATGAGAAAGCTATTCGGACTTCTCAGCTCAGCTAGTGCTTATTCCAAAATTCAAATGTTCTTTTCCTTCTCCCTGTGTGGGCCAATCTAGCACACACTGAAGTCAGAGAGAGGTATACCTATGAGACTGAAGGGCACACAAGCAAACTTTAGAGAAACTTTTTCATTTAGAGAATAACAAAGTCATCTCCCTGTAGATGTGAAAGAGCTAAATATCAGACATCTGCAGCTACTTTACTGACAGCTGCCCTTCTATACTGAGCCTCTAGTGTTCAAAAACCTTGATGTGCCTCCCGGTGTGCTGAACAAGAGGATTAGATCTGACCTTTTGAGAAAAGAAGCAAGGGAAAGATGGGGGTCAGTCTACTTTGCACATGAAACAACAAAAAGGACTAAGACTTTGTCTCTAAAAATTACATAGGCTTTCAGACTGAAGCCATTTCAGCCATTACACTTCTTACACAAGCCTCCACTGCTGGGTACATCATTCAACGCCTGTGCTTCAGTTCTGCTCTCCAGGCCTTCGCTTTTTATATCTCTCATCAGCTTCTCGAGGTTTCCAGGTAGCAGTGCAACACTACTACAGATGGACGTGCTCTACGACAGTAACAAGAACAGCATTATGCTAATGACAAGGAGGAGGTACCCAGCACACATCTGACATATGGTTATGAGCACAGGGACATCAACACAAACTCGTTAACACATAATGTATGCTAAGATGCTTTTTAATGGTGTTGGCAGGTACCAAGAAAGAGTTTTTTTAACTTTACTGTTAATTACCACTATAACAACTACTAGTCTTCACTAAAGTGTTTTCTGCTTTTACTAGAAGAGCAATTATATACAGTTAGTCACTCCAGTGTTACTCTGTGCTCAATCATTACACTGTCTGGATGAAAACTCACTTCAGCCAGAACAAGTATTACAACCTATGTGTTGATTTGATTCCTCTGAGACAGGTCTGAAAATTGAAATGGAGGTCTCCCACATTTCCATTATCTTGGCACTGTCCTGAAGTAGTTCACTAACAGATAGCACTCAATATAAGTGAGAGAAAACACCACAGAAATGAGGAAACACAGTATGGACAGGTGGTGATAGTGAAAAGGAGTGAGACATGCTGTCATCACACAGGGAATATTTTAACATTGCTTAAAAAAATCACATACCAAAAGGAGCTGCTAGCCACACAGTCAAAGCCAAAAATTTCATTGGATTTGGGCAAGCAGTACAGAACAGCTTCGTATTTCCAAAACATACAGCTTTCCCAGAGTGGCAGCTACTGCACTCCTATCATGATGATGCAAAACCACAGCACTGGACCCACTTGTCCAAGACCTGAGTAAATTGCAGAGAGTCTACCTCAAGCCCTGCTCTGTCTTTCCTCTCTTGACAGCCCCTCTCTCAACATATTCAAGCATGTTTGCAAGAAAGGAACCAGTTGCTGTTCAGCCACAATGACAAGTCTCCACAAAGGAAGAGTTCACTTTTTCTAGCTGATAGACGTGTATGTTGAAAAGGTGCAAACAAACACCTTTGAAAGCAACCACCCAAATGTTAATAATTAAGTTTAGGAGTTCGGCATGTTATTTCAGATGAAGTCAAAGAATTCTTTTATAACGTGTGCATGTGGAAGCACAATGCAATGTAGGTAGGTACCCCAGTACAAACTAATGTTCACTAACAAGCTAGCGTTTTCCAAAGGCCAAAGGACAGCTCTGCTGCAGGAATACAACAAAATACAAGGACATGTCAGGTGGATTTTGGCAGTGGATGTTATAGCTAGTAAAGTATATATGAAATATATATCAATAAATGTACCCTACAGCTGCTCCTTTCTTTTACTCTTTCTTTGCTACTGACACTTATATTATAAAACAGTATCTTTTTGGATCACAGAAAGATCTTGTTCCATCCACTTTTTCAAGACATACTTCATAAATCCTGATTGCAGCATAAATCATACCTTACAACAAATCATATTCTGAGGAAATTATCTCCAAATGTAGTTGCTTACTATATGGACTAAAGCCATCCCTTATATTAAAATTCACGTCTGTAATATTTTAGCATGCACGGTAGCAAACAAAGCAACCACAAACAAGTCCACTTAATGTATCTTTACACAGCTTAAAAAAAAAAACTTTTCCCCAATTTTTATTAAATTTTTTCCAAAGAGAGAAAAAAGCTGAAAGCCTTCATAGCCTCACAGTCCTAGAGTCTTTTATCATATAGCAAAGGTGAGAAATGAACATAAGACAGTCTTTTTAAAAAGTCCAGTAAAAGTCTCTTCAAGAAAGATGCTGCCAGAGCCTGAATAAAAGCTGATGGATAGGAATTACTTGATCAAAGCACGAGAACAGAAAAGCATTTTTATTAAATGATCTTATGCTTTAATGTCTTTGTACATTTACTCATTGATCTGGGCTTTAACAACAGCTCTCTCCAAATCTACTGCTGGTGAGAGACCTTTTGTGTACTGCATCATGTCACATACCCCACTGCAAGTAACAAAAGCCCTAATCAATAGAAATGCAACTGGATTTTTGGTCACGAGCACAAAGAATCACTATTTGGTCTTTTTAAATTATGCCTGCGCATGCAATTTTCTTGGTGTTCAAGACAGAGTATTGGTCTAAAATGGTCACCTTATGACAGGATATTAGGGCAGAGGAGCTGTAATTACTATCTAAATGTGATAATTCATATCAAGCACTGAGGTTCCAGTTTAGACTGCTAATTTACAAATAACAAACACTGGAGGAAAAACACGTGTTGTTTCTTCACTTCCCTTCACTTGGCCTTTTGTCTACCTCACACCCAAATTCTCCCTTCTGATAAAAGCGGGAGCTTCCTGGCTTTCTGGCTCAATACTATCTTCTAACTTGGAAATTATTCTGAACTATATATTCTATTGCTGATATTCTGTATGTTAACTGAACCCAAAGCAAAACAAACAGTAAACCCCAAAGTTTTGCCTTCACCAACAGAGAAGGCACCATCAGCCTCACACCGAAATTGCCCAGGGGCCCTAATCTGTCGGAAGATAAATGAGCAGAAAAGCCAAGTTTCCAAATGCCCTCTGCTGGCACCTGTCAGTATTACTAACAATTCCACCCTGTTGCTAAACTATCAAGCTTATCCTGAAGGATTATCATTCGAAGGCACCATTAACAGGCTGCGGAACCCAGCCATCCTCCTGCCACGGCATCCAGCAGCCAAGCCCTTATCCCTGGACACGCCGCCTCGCAAAACGCAGCACCGCGGTCACAGGGAGCGCCACAAGCATCACCCAGCCCCTTCCCACAGCCACCCCAGCACTGCGCACAGTACAGGGCTACACTCTTTTCCCCCATTTTCCCCCAGATCAGTGGAGTTCCAAGCATGATGGAATGACCACNACACAGGGCTACGCTCTGTGTAACAGCACAAAGTGACAGCTGGTTTTTGAGCTAGTTTACCCATTTTCTCCCAGATCAGTGGATTTCCAAGCATGATGGAATGACCACCTTATTTCCAATATCCCACCTAGCCATCCACTAGGAATTTGAAAAAAGTTATTAGGAAATGGTAGAGACAAAAGCCAGGTTACACTTCCTTGATATTCTGGCTGGGAATTACTATTCCTTTACTATTACCTTTAAGTGACAGACTGTCACACAGATTGTGTCTGATGATGTTTCAAAGTTATGTTTCACTTCCACGTTAACAGCTAAGCCTCCGTATCAGAACAGATCAACAATTAACAATACAGATTGGGAATACATATCCTGGAGGGATCACTGACTTCCTGAAGGAGACTATTCTGCATTTCCATGGTGGAACTCACAGAAACAGCTGTTGATGACATGGGCCTGGCAATAGAGACAGCGACAGGGCTGCCTTTTTGATTTTGCACTGGTTTAGCACCTGTATGGATGACAGATTTTAATTATGTCATCCTTTGCCATATTTACACTTAATTGCTTTTTGGATGGAGTAAAGAAAGAATTCCATTTGATCTAGAAACCGGCAGGGTGCCTTGCTTCCAGAGGGGAAATCAACTTGGTCTTCACATTCTGGTCAAGTGGAACCCATGATCATTAGCACAATACTAGAAAGATGTTTAGTTTTTGACATGAGAAATGCCAGGATGCAAGGGGTGGTAGGAGAGGAAAGGCTGTCACTTCAAACACAAACAGCAGCTTACCTTCATTTTGACACTTATAAAACACACTCCAGGAAATACACCAGTGGTAAGGCACAGTAACATCCTCTAAGAAAGCCTGGAAAATAGCATTTTCTACTCAAAGATGCTGCATTGCTGCCTTCCTCCCAGCATGCTGATACCTGGAGGTTTCCAAGCTTTACATCTCTATAAGCAACACAGGGAGAGGCTTCTAAAGCAGCTCCATGGTATTCTCTTGCTGATGCTCTTCATGGAATTTCAAATCAAACAGACTCAATTTGCTAGAAAGAATATCTTACTCCCCAAAGCCTTTAAATTTACTGTGGGAGCCCCAAAACTCCAGCTGTGTTCTCTCCTTCTGCTAACAGATTTCAAGGGACTTGCACAGAAATAGCATATTAGAATTTAGGAAATAAACACAGAAATGAAGCACAAGTTATATCAAAATGCAGCTGACTCATCTAGTTCCATTTTTTTTCTGCAGTGATAACAAAATGGGGGAAAAAACACTCCATTAAAACTTAAAACTCAATGCTGTGTCTTCAGGACATTTTTACATATTCTGAACAGGCTCTGGTAAGTTGTCTCACATTGGACTCCAAATATTGAGAAGCGCTTTGTTAGGTATGTCCTGATACTGCGCTTTGTAGAACGATTAGTAGTGTCTGGAAAATAATGGCTCTAAAATAATTCATATGAGAATAAGAACTGTTCTGGATATTAAAAGTATTTACCAAGCCTTGGGTTAAAAACGAAGGTGTAAAAAAGTATAGAAAAAAATTACACAGAAGATTAACACTAATCCCTTGGAAACAAAGTTCAAAACCCCAAAATACAGTTAAGACAATGAACATATAATACCATCTTATTTAATTCTGTATCATTTACCACAGTAAGTTATTTTCCATGGCTTTGTGGAGAAGGACCCGGGGTTCTGGTGGCTACCACATTAAAAATAACTCAGCAGTTGCCTTCAAGAGTGCAGATCAGCTGTGTACTGGGCTGTATTAAAAGAAAGGAAGCCGGAAGATCAATGGAAGAGATTAACATGCTCCACTCAGCACTTACAAGACCATGCCTGCAGTTTGTGGGATCACTTGGTTCCTGGAGTAGGACTAACAGAGGGGCACCAGGATGATTAAGAAACTGAGGCATGTTATAAATGAAAGGCAGAGAATTGGGCTTGAGCAGTCTTAACAGAGGGTTAAGGGATGGTATTTCTGGCTTCAGCTACGTAAAGAGTCTCTCCAGAGCTGCACAGTAATGGGGAGAGGCAATGGCCATAATTTGTAATAACAAAAATTCTCACTAGGTATCAGAGGGAGGGGGAAAGGAGAAATCATTGGGAGGTAGCTCAACATTGGAACAGGGTCTCTGAGATATGGAGAATCTCCATCTTTGGAGATGAAGACAAAATTTAAGATTGGAAAGCAACCAACCCAATATAACCTCTGAGTAATCAACCCAATACAACCTCAAAGCTGGCCCTGTTTGGCACAAGGGATGAGACCAGATAACCTCTACGCGTCTTTTCTAACATGAATTTTTCTCCAATTCCGTGATCTACAGGAAAGTTAGGGCTGTACAACACAGCAACAGAACTCAAACAAGCTGCACATTGAGAGCAAGACAGGAGTTAAAACACCACAAGAATCACAGCGTTTTGGAAGAAGAGTGTGAATCAACAACAGGCTGCCTGGGAGATGGAAGATGGGCCTACTGCGTCCCAGATTGCATTCCAAACACTAAATGAGGAATGTATTTTTACTGAAAGTAAGTCACCTGACAGAGAACAAGGGACACTTTGGCGGACGTAACCAGCAGGGAAAATGCATATAGAGACTTTTTAGAAAAATTCTTGGAAACATGGTTGCAAATTTTAAGTGGCTTGTCACAGAAGGGATGTAGAGAGTTTAATTATGGCCACATGGGCGCAGGTTATTTACATGGTTATGTTAAAAAATTAGATATATGGTAGAAGAGCCAAACACACAGAATGCAGGATGAGGGCCCAGGCCCAAAGGACTATTGATCAGATTACAAATGGATGTACTTTAGTTGACCTGACAGGTATATAAAGCACAAAACTGACAAAGTAAGAAGTATTGTGCACTGATAGCTCTGCAAAAGTATAACTGAAAATCAGCAGAGAAGTAATACTACCATAGACCAGAGAGAGTCATAGAGGAGAAGAACATACAGATATCACCGGATTTTTCAGTCATTTTCACTCCCAAAGCGTCTGTAAAAGACAAGACACAGTGACCATAAGAAATGGAAGAAAGAGAACATTTCATCACATGTTCACCTCTTCCACTTGATGAGAATAAAATTATTCAAAACAAAAGGAATGGCCATCAGATGCAACTGACTGGGTTCCCAAAATCACAGTGACAGATGCTTATAAAGCACTGAAATCTTCTGGAGAAATATCACAGTAGCACAATGCAAAGTGGCACACTTTTTGACCTTAAGTCCTCGAGAAAGTGTCATGGACAGGGCAGCTCTAAAATACTTTAGAAGGCTCATCTTTCAGGTAGAAACTATGCCTTCCCTTCCCTCACTCCTGGCTTGTGGTGAAGGAAAAAAAAAAGAAAGAAAAAAATTTGTGTCCAGATCCTCTGTACGCCCTTCACTGGTATAGCCCAACAAGCTTTAAAACAGGTATTATTATTGTTATTGCCATCTGACAGATAAAGGCACTGAAGCACAAATAAGGAAAGATTACTCAGCAGAGCAGTGAGAAAAATATGAATGGAATGAGTCCCTGTATCCCAGCAGCATTTCTTATTCATTAGGTCAACATATATTTTATTGTTCATATTTTTGTTATTAGAACCACAAAGGACCCAGACTGAAGACAGTTCAACACCAGCTTACCTTTTCAGCTTGCTAAAATTGCATTTATATTTCATCCAATGCATACTGATATCTCCGATATGACTGGGCTCTGTCCTCCACACTGACACGGAAAAGCTCCATAGTAGATAAACAACTCCTTATTTTTAGTGGAGTTTGTGTAACATAGGAACCACTTCCACCACAGGATGCTCACTTCAAATTAATCTGTAGACAGAACTTGAATATCCCTCTTCACCTGGCTTAGACTACGAGCAATGGAAGGAGAAGGAGGGGAATTTATACAGCTATGTTTCTTGTGACTAGCAGGAATTACTAGCAGGAAGTGCTTTCACGAGCAGAGAATAACAGAAAATAGCCTGAGCAAAGACTATCATGGTAACAAGCAGGAGGCATTTTAACATACCTGTAAACTTATAATTGCACAGAAAGCTGAACTTGCAGTGATTGCAATAAAGATCTTGTTCACAGTCTATGCATCCACTGCATCCTCATAGATTAAAGAATGTAAATCAAGGCAAATGTATGACTTCTGGAAATAGATGCTGAGCTACATATTAGTTTAGAGTTGCACAGAATTCATGCCCAAAAAGACAAAAGGAAATGAATATGGTGCTATTTGTGACTTCTGCCACTAAGTAAAGAAGCAGATTTGCCAGGCAAGGGTGAAATACTGTGCATGTGCTGCTGATGACAAGAGCTTTCTGGTGCTAACACTTGGTACACAGCTACTTCCATTTAAAAAGCCAAACAGAGTCCTAGGATCTGCACAAAAGCATGTTCCAAAGTATAATGCATCTGGCTACATGTTAGAGCCACTATTGATCTAAAAATCCATATAACATAGGCAGTGTGCTTTGCTCCAGCGTTTTCCTCACAACAGACATTTCTCTGTGTGGCATCAAGAGAGGGTTTGCAGTCATTTCCCGCAAGCCAGTGCTCCCAGGGGGAACAAATTTTAGTGGGAAGGTGCTGCAGCCAGACAACATGCTCCCATTTCTTGGAAAGGACAAATGAAGTGTTTTCAAATTTATCAGAAAGAGTTTGGTTTCTCTTAGGTGACTTGCTGTCTTGCTCCTCTGTGAAGCTGCTTTGAATCTATTGTTCTTGAAAGGCACTATATTGATAACCCTGACTTTGATTTAACAATGTACTGAGGCACTTCCCCCACCCCAGCAGTGCCAAGAGACACCAGCTAAAAGGAAATTATTGATCCTGCCACCTAACTGGGCACCGCAGTGCCATTTACTCGAAGTCCTGCTATCCTCTGTGTCTACAGCAGATACAAGTACAGGCAACCACGGAAGGAAGCTCCTACTCAATGATCTGTCTGTTAAATTGCCCAAAACTTGGTTTATAAAAATTCCTGTCAGTAGAGTAAGCTACATCCAGCTTGATATAGCCACTGGCATACCTGCTAAAGCTGCCATACACAAAGCCTGATTATATTGGAGCATTTCATGAGGTGAACACCTGATTCACTACAACCGGCTAGAAGCCACTAAATTCCTTTCACATCCTCGAAGACACATCAAATCCAACAGCTGATTTGCAGTGGCTTCAAAGCAGCTGAAGTAAAAGACTGTATTTCATTACAAGCTGCCTAAGCCCATGCATTTCCATCTCTGGCCTCACAGCCTTTACTCTGAACTGCACAAATAGATTAAAGTCATTGTCAAAACAATTGGACAACATCACCCTGGACGAGCTGAACAGAGACAGCAAGTAAGCAGTGGCCGTGTGGGAGAGCAGACAGCAGCAAGTTACTAAAGGAGAAAGCAAACTGTCTTTCACAAAGGTGAAAATGCCTGATTTTTCAATGCTAAGAACCCCAAAGGTCTGGGATATTTTAGGCAGACACCGACCAAATGGACAGCACTAAAACTACCTCTGTGCCTGCTGCAGTGAAACAGAATAGCACACTGCATAGGCCAGCCAGCACAGCTCTGAGCAGTCACCATTACTATTGCACATTAAGACATGCCAAATGGACCCAGTGCCTTATACAAGAAAGCTGGCTGGTTTTACACATTCGGTTTTGTGCCAAATTAGAAAATTATTTGCCAGAGCAGATTTTAACAAGGAGAATTGCAACTGCCTACGACCCTTGCTCTGTGCTTGGGTTAGTGTCTACTACATGACATTTTCGAGGGAAAATCCTGGCCCTTGTGCATCTGAGGATTCTTCTCCCACAGAGACAAGGAAATCATAGCTCAGCTACAAACTGGTACAGAAAAACACAACAGCAACAAAAAATCCTCCACTATGAGGCTGCCAGAGCATGAAGAAGTACAGCAGCAAGATCTGCTTTGACACAGATCAATCAGCAATTTCATGCCCTCTATATGCCTGGTATGTGCACATAAATAAAGTGTCCATGAACATGATGCCTTCCCAAAGTTCAGCAACAGCCAGACTTTAGAGTGCACAGAGAGATTTTCACCCAGGTCTGAGGGTCAGGAAGATGCAGCCAGCAGCTGTGACGCTATAAACCCCTCTCCTTGTTGAACCCTGCTGCTGTCCATCACGCCCCGTGCAGCCTTCAGAACCCCTCCACATTCCTCCACATCCAGTTTTATCCCTTCATTTGCTGCTTCATACCTACAGCAGAGGGCAAGGGCAGAGTGACTTCTTCATAACATCGAACCAGCTAACTCATTTATTGAATTAAAACTCTGGAGAAAATTTTGGAAGCTCTCTTCAGATGGCCAAAAAACAAAAAGATGTTTTCTTCTGTTGGGGGAGGTCAGGGGTTGGGAGGGACAGGACCAGACTGGCAGGACTACCTTAAGTGTCCAGGAAATTCAGTAAGCCACAGAGAGTGAGAGCACAAACAAGTTCTCCTGGTCTGCAGAACTGGTGATGGAAGTGCTGGGGAAAAGGGAACAAACACACTGTTGGAGAGAAAGACGAGAGGTGGCAGCAGCTTAGTTTGAACGTAAAGAGAATGAAGAGGGACTGTGCAAGTTGTGAACAGGCCTGTGAGGGACAGTGAGATTCTGATGGGAGATTTCAGTCCTCTCTGCAGAAAGACAAACTCAACATACTCGTACCAAAGAACCACACCCACAAGGCTGATACCAAATTAGCTTAGCACATGGCTCTGTTGATTCTGCCCAAGTATTTTCTGTTTGATGACAGACTGAATTGCTGCGCACTGAACCAGGGTTACCTCCCCCATGCATTACCAGCCTGGCAATCAGAAGGAAACCTGGCAAACTTGACTAAGAACAAGGACAAAGTAATCTTCTCTCTGCGGCCTGCTGCCAAGCAACAGGGCTGCCTGCCTGCCAGCAGCAGCACTTACACCAGGGACATGCTACAGGAGCTGCTCTCTCTTCCCAGCAGGTAAGCATGTGTCACCTTGGGGCAGCCCATCTGCTACCTTCACCACTTGATGGACATGGAGCAGGACGCAGGAGGGGCACAGCAGGAGTTAAGAAAATAGCTTTTTGGCTTGTCTCTGCCATCAGCTCTCAGTGATGCACTCCCAAGTGCTGGCAACTTCAAGATACAAGGCGCCGGTTGGCCTGATCACATGCTCTCCCTACCCTGCTGCTCCAGGCAGCCACCCCATGCTGTAAATAAGGCAGCATTAAGTTCCCAAGGAAACCAGAACTCCTTGATACTGCTGACTGTGGTTTCTCCGTTCATTCAAAGAGGTCAGTCCAAGCTGGGTCAGATTCCATGGGAGACCTGATGAAGTACAATCACCAGGACTGCTCCCAGCACTCCTCAAGAGCTGACAGCACAATAGCTTGGCCATTATCCTCCAAGTTCACTATTAGCCATGTCATAAGATTTCATTGCTGTTCACCACCCCAAAGTGGTTTATTCAAATGCTGCTGCATGATATTCCAGTGGTGGTTTCCTTTGGTGCTGCACTGAGGAAAACATCTGGAGAGGGTGAAGGAGGGTGAAAAAGCCAGACAGTTGCAAGCACCTAACAAACCGTGTGAGAAATTTCACACAAGAGCTCGTTGATACCTGCTCTGTGGCGCTGGTGGTAGAATGACACACTAGAACAGAGTCCTCACACCCATGCTTCCACAGGCTAAGGCCCAAACTGTTCTTCACTACTTAGGAAGCTTGCTGCTTCCCAGACAGTTGACACTTGAGTACCAAATAAATCTCTTTCCAGACTGGGTTATACATTCAAGGATATTGTGCTAAAGAGCAGAAAGTTTTCCTCTAACACTCATAACATTTTTGGCTTCTTTCCCACTCATTTTTCCACAGCCTCTGCCATCTTCTTCAGCATATGGGGAAAAGGGAATCATACACATGTTCCCCCAAATGAGGTAGAGTCTAGCGCAGTCTAGTCCACCTCAAAGTGGATTTATCACTTAATATTCCTTTAATCTTGTCCATGGTAGTTGTGCTACAGAGACATCATCAACACTGGGTTTGCATGCAAAACCAGCTTGCTTTCTATATCTTCTTCACTGGCAAACCACATTGCAAACTTTTAAAAGGCAGTATTCTTTATACCCACCCACAGTACGTAGCTTAAGTTCAGAGTCTTTAGCTTGGAAATGATACTAAATTTTAAATTGTACTTCTTAGTGGTTGCAGAACATTTTAGCAGCTGCTTTCTGGCCCTACCCTCATTCCCCACTTCTCCCTTCCTGTTTCCACTTGTCTCAGTCCACTGGAGTGTTTTGGACACTTTGCTGATAGTTCAGATGGGGGAATCAAATCAAGTTTTAATCAAGCATTCAAATCACTGCAGGTAGACCCATGTGACAGCTTCCAAAATCAGGCACTCTTGAGGCAAAAGCCACCGGCACATGAAACTCACACATGCTGTGCTAAAACTGGAGTAGTAATGCAATACAACCACCAGGGACTCTCCCCAGAAGACTGCTAACTATACTGTGCAGATAAACTTAGTATTCATAATGCTAATTCATCACAAGAGACACTAAACTGGGGGGTAAGAGAACGGCGGTACAGAAAATCTCTCAGAAGCCCAAGGTCGGTGCCTCTTTTCCGTGGCCATGAGAGAATCACTGGATTATTTCTTGGGAAAACAGACTTGTCCCTGAGTTATGCGAGTAACTCTTCTTGGCATAGCTGTCCTGAGAAGTACTCTCTCTTCCAGCTGTTCTCTGGATGCTAAGATAAGTAAGGTCACCTCCTGGGGTTAGTCAAGGGGTACAACACCTACAGGTGGCCAAGAGGCAGCAACCATGCACGACAACGTGGATGAATAAGCACTCTGCTGCTGAGCCCTGACAGCCCGGTAACCACAAAGGAAAGTTCACTTTTCTGAAGGTCCAAATCCTTCTGCTAAGCGTGAAGAAAGCAAGCTGTTCTCACATGACAAAAACCTTAAAGCAGGTCCCACATGGAAACCATCACACAAGAACATATTTTTAGTTTCAGGCAAAAGCCCAACTGCTTCTCTGTGCTCATGCAAGATACATTTTTAGAACTACAGCAAGGTCATAACAATAGTCTATCTAGTCCAAACTTGACACTGGGGATGCCTTCCCCACTTAAGGAGAGGTGGTATTACACAACTGCATTTCTAAGGACTTTATTTTCCAAAGTACTGAGCACTGACACAAATTACTGTCTCTCTTTGACATCCACAAAAATGTTACTGCTAACTTTAATGCAAAAAGAGTTTGAACAACAATGGGTGCCCTTAAAAATTCCACCTGGAAAGATTTGTTACAGAAATATGAATATTGGCATAAATGCAGTCTGAACTGAACTACGCACGTGCGAGCACCACATGAAACAGAAGGACAGAGTGTTAAAATGGGCCTGTATTGCTAATGATGACCACACCGAAGTTGTAGCAGTGTCACATCCACCATTCCTATCTTCCTTAGCCCAGGAGGAAAACAAGTAATGGGTGATAACCTGGCTTAAGATTTATGGAAGATGAAGGAAGCAAGGATCTGCAGGAAAGCACAGCTCTGCAACCACTGCTGAATCCCAAGGGGCACAAAAGATCTGTCCAAAAACATGCTTGTTACATCAGGAAGAACCCCAGAAACTTAACATCTGGCATCCTTTGTCCTCTGCGTCACATACAACTGATCCTTGCCAAATCCCCTCTCCTAGAGCTTGGGGACGTGGGTATGCCTGTACAAGTATGCAGATGAACAAAATCTGTAACAAAATTAGCATCAGCAGGTAAAATCAACTTATTTGAAGATTTTTTTAAAAAAATAAATACTACTTTCCCCTTCCAGAAGACCTCCCACTGTATTTCGTCATGCTGATTTCCCTACCCGCAGTTTCTGTGATACTCAGCCCCTACCTGCAGCAGCACAAAACCCCACTTAAGCTTCCTTCATAAATTAAAACTCATTCTGCTTGTCCATCCTGTATTTAGAGCATTCTCAGAATTGCTCAGACATCAGACTCTCTGTAGGTTATCCTAAGTAGAAAACTGCATCAAAAGGTACCGTGACACTTCACATGAATTCCTGGTTTTTTACAGCTCAGGTAGGAAGGACTGAACATTCAGTCCAAGGAGGTTAATAGGATAGGCTCTTGTATGACAACTGACAACCTATTTATATTAATGCCCTTCATATTACCACCAGGGTTGGAACTTTAATAAAAAGGAGATTTTCTCCCCTTGCAGGAAAAGAGAAATGCTTCCAAAGCTAATAGTACTTTTAGGCATCTTGAAGTAAATTTAAAGTAAATTTTATAGGAAGATTCTGACACTGACATGCCTCTCTTGTTCTTTACTTATGATAAAATAGAAATTACAGTAGGACAGTTAATGAGCCACTTACATAGGCCACACAAATGAGAGATGCTGCAGTACCAAACATTTTAGTCTCCGAGTCTGTTGAAGAAAATAGCTTTATAATTCATGCACATTAAAAAAAAAAAAAAAAACCAAACAAAAAAACCCAAAAACCCAAACCAACAACAACAATAAAAAAACTAGACTAAAAGTCAGACCAGACACTGAAATTCCTATCTGCAGTAGGCTGTCTGTTAGATATAAAGCGTCTTCCAGCCTCCTCTAACACGGAGCAAAGGAATTGTATCCAGCTTGTGTTGGAATGATACATTTCCTCCTCCCACTTTCTTTTCCTGACAAGATTAGTTTCCCTGGTATGAAGGGAAAAGAGAAGCATGTGGCAGTGATGCATACAGTCCTGGTTCTGTGATAAGCAGAGACTGCAAACCCACCACGCTGAATCCTGCCAAACATATGCTCATGTGAACTAGATTATGGGGCTTCTGTTGGTTGAGTTGTTTATTTAAACCATGCCAGGGAACTGAATTTACATCTCCTAACACTACTTTGCTTCCTGCATTCCAAATTGTTTATGCTACATTATTTGGCCATAAGATTCCATTTAGAAGAAAAAGAAAGCTTTCCAAACTCTGTCAGTATTCACATGCAATCTAATGTAGGAAAAAAAATGAAACTCAATGAGAATCTCATCAATAATCTGTGGCATATATAACACTTGAAAAGATTAACTTCTTTAAAGGTCAGATTTTACCAGTGGATGGATAAAACCTGTCCTACCTTGTGGATGAATTTACCATTAAGAATGCTGTTACTTGCCTTAATGAGACACCCCTAACATTTGATCCTTGTGAAAAGGTGTTAAGACATTGATCTTTTCTAAGTTCAATCCAGTCACTAATAGAACTTGGGGGAGAAATGGTGTATACATGCACAAACAAATGCTACTCAACACAAGACTAACGTTTGAAGCTCTAAGCACCCTTCATAAATAATGCTCCACTTTCAGCAAAGCGTGATTTGTCACTTCTTGGTCCTTTGCAAAAATAAAAAAAACAAAAAGAGCTCTCTCACTTATGTCATTTATGTAAAAAAGGGGCCAAAATCCCAGCTATAGGCCACTTCAGAAAACAAAACTTACACCTGCCAAACTACAAATACTATTAAGCGCCTCTAATGTTCTTAAAACCACAAAGAAATGAGGAAGTCAAGGTTTATTTTGTAGGGGATTTTGTGCTTCAAACAAAGCCAGGATTTGGCCACAAAAAGGAGAATACAACTTTCCTAAAATATTAAACAAATTAGAATTCAAATCTTTGTTTCATAAATCCAAGTTACTGTGTTGATAGCCCTTTCACTGTAGGGTATGAAAAGAAAAATCAATAAACCGAACAATTTCCATAGATATTACACACATTTCCCAATTTCAAATAGGACCAGGAAAGGTTATACAAAGGACACAGAAAAGAACATTGCACTGGCATTACTATAGAATTTAGAAAAAGTTTGGTTATGAACAGCAACTAAAATGGGTTATAGGATTTAAATCTGATGCCCTGAGACTAATTTAATTCCTAACTCAGCTGTGGCCTTGCACAGAGAGTGTGGCAGAATTGCCAGGTGATACTGCTTACATATTTTCTGTGAAGCCCAATCTATTAATCGTGTGGTTTACTAATCCCATCATACTGCAAGTCCTGGGGTCTTACTTGTATCACTGTAAACACACCTGAGCTTTTTGTCCCATGAAAGGCTTTTGAGACCTCACCATTCCACGGCCACTTTTGTCCTACTGTTCAGTATGAATTGTTCTCTGCTTGGCATCCTCTGAGCTACCAAGCACAGCTATTCTGCCACCATATGTGTTAGCTCATGCTCAGCTTCTCAGATATTTCACTGCTGTTGTTTTCTGCAGATAAAAATGCAGATGTAAGGAAAAGGCACCTCAGCTGTCCTTTCCATCACACAGATGCTTCTTAGGTGTGTGGCTGCGTGGAGGGAGGGAAGGATACAGCCTCCCAGCTCCTAAACTTGTATCCTCCTTAGCATTGGGATCTCTCCTGGTTTTGAGCATTCTACACTTCTGATCAAGGCACTGACTGTGTATGTGCATGCCTCCATTCATACATGCTTGGTCACTCCTCGTGTCCATGCCTGCTGATCATATCTATTCCTAGCAATTTGTTGTCATGAATTTTATTATTGCCTGTGTTGTACCATTTTCTTTTCCTGTAGATTAGCTCTGTGCTAATGTTTCCATCCTCTTGTGTCATAGAGCATCCTTTCTTAGTCATCTGTCATTTTAGCACTAGCACATGTGCTCCTGGAGTTTGCTTACTACGGCTCCAGGCTCCCTCCTCCCAAACCTGGCTCCTTCCTAACCAGCTACACAAACTCACGATTTCCACTGGGCTCCAGACTAGGTTTGTCAGCGTGGGGCAAAAGTTCAGACAGGCCAAATCTCAGCAAATCTTGCTGCTTACCACTTAGTAGGCACCAGCAGCTACAGGTAGGAAAGCCAAAAACTTGGTGGGGTGGGCTGGTACAGCTGCCCAGCACAATCTGTGAAGCAGCGTGCGCTGCTTTTAAAGCCGCCTGCCAAGGGAAGGATGCAAATGTCCAGCCTCTGCTCATGGCATGACTAAGTTGGCAGCATTTCAACTGGAAAAAACATCCCTATTCACTTCTCAACCCTGTCCTTCCTGAAAGTGTATTCCATATCACCTGACAGATGGCCCCCTTCACACTGAACCTGTGCTCCCAGCTCCTGCTGAGACAAGGTGTCCCACATTCGCTCCCCATCACAAGCCATGGAGAGGACACTCCTGTTTTCTTACAATAAATCCTCCACAAAGTAGAGTTGAAAAGTCCACCTTTCCAGCTTGTTTGTCAGCATAGCCTCTTCTCCCTCCCACAGAGAACACAGTTCTTGACACCACCTCCCACAGCAATAAAAAAGAAAGGCTTTAGCATTTCCCAGTAATCACATTAACTTTGAAGAATTGTCTGGCAGTGGCACCTGCTGCTAAGGATACAGATGTACAGGATGAACTAAAAGGCATTTCTCCATGAAGCAGATGATATCACTGCAGATATGTCACTGTATAAATACGTATTTTTCCTCTCATTTGACCAATGATTTTAGCTTTGGTAAAGGCATCAGTGTAATAGCTTTGAGGGAAGAACAACTTCAAACAAACTTGGCAGATATCCTATTAGTAAAACAAGAATGTAAGGAAGAATTGCTTTATGTTGCACTGAGAGAAGGTGTGCTTCATTCTGAGTAGAAATTTGCTGTATTTAAAACATAATTAAATACAGCTCCAGAAAAAAAACAAAACAAAACAAAACAAGATACAACCTGGCATGTAGTTCATAGTAAGAACTTGAGTATATCCTTACAGCTGAGTTCTGCTTCTGTACCTACCAGCCTTTTCTAATGGAAGCACATACACATTCAGGTTATTACTTCAGAATCAGGAAGGCAAATTCTTCTACAGGGAAATTCCACTTCAGCAAAGCAGATCAAAATTCAGAAGGAATTAGTGTGCACCGAGTATGAGACCCAGCAGAAAAATCTCCCATTCCATTTCAGATTCCAGAAATAACTATAGTAGAACAGACCCTAGAATATTCATTATAAGGTGGATGCAACACCCAATTTAGACTGCAGACCCTGAGAGCATATTGGTCACTTCCACAAGAACTATCAAGAGACTTAAATGGGCTGCACAAAAAAGCATTATTATTACTATTATTTTTATTTACCATCAGGGTGATTTTTTTTTAAGGTAGGCACATGAGAACACCATAAAAGGTCCGTTGTTCAGTTCCTTGTCTGACACTTCTGGCTATTCAGAATACATGAAACAAGTGCAAAGCTGCTATCAAAACAAATTAGTGACTTTTCCATCATCTGGCATTTTCTGTTCCAGGCAGCATCATTCTGGTACAGATGGTCCAAAATGGATATATATTGCTAAGGGCAGGAATAGGGCAAGGAGAGCCAGGTCAGGTACAGGAGGTTGTGCTGTTCAGGTGTGTTGAGTCAATCAGTCTATGATGAGATCCATTACAGTTACTAATTCAGAAAGCATTAATTTAAATTAGTTTGCAGGCTGCTCTAAGTTCTGCAAAGGATAAAAATTTCTCTTCTGGCTTCATCAGTTCTCGCTATAGTTACACTACCTGATCACATCCAAGGGCCTTCCTTTCCAAGACTTCTGCAGGAAAGGACTAGGACTGGACTTCTATGTGGCTCATAAAGACATCCATGCTTATATTAAATAGGATATAAAATTTATTTCTACAGTATGAAAGAAATCAACCACTAAATGAGAGCCTTCTACCCTGTGCAGTATTAGACAATGTCCAGATTTGTTGGGTCAATGCTTTACATCTTTTTAATTCAAAATACTTAGAAAATTTCACTGCAGACCCAGCTGCAGGGAAATCTGCTGAAGAAATGTTAAAGTCCTCCTTTATTTTTTCAATCCTAATTTGAGGGATCTTTTTTTCAGGTTCTGTAGATTATGGGTATCTACAAGAGATGCTTGGGATGCTTTTGCTTTGTCTTTGGCACTAGCATTAGCAAAGCAGAGCAAAGGATCATGATGATACCTCAGGATTAACACTGTTTTGAGGCTTTGGCAAGTACACAATTTTTCTACTTGAAATAACTATTTCCAACCATTACTCCAGGCCACCCACCCTACAACGCAGCCAACCTTCCAAGGACTCTTGCCTCCTACAGCCTCGTTCCAGACCTGTGAAAGTATTTTTAGTCTCCTAACAAAAGACAGAGGTAGCACAACACCTTTCCAAATCTCAACACCAGTCTTTTTTGCTCACTTATCAAGGCATTGTGTTCTGGAGCTAGAAGACACTCTTCCATATTGATGTATGCTTTATTGTGTACAAAATAGCTTGGATTTCGTTGGTCTAAGGACAACTTATGTGGACATTATGCTGCCTAATTTCCATTTTGTTATCAATCTGCACACTGTCTGCCAGGAATACTCCCTCTAGCAGTGTGCTCCAGCAGGCTGACCCATCAGACCCTATTCTATAACAAGCTGAACATGACCAGAGGGGCTTAGCTCTCATTATGGCCTTTCCTGGCCCTGCATTCTTTTATCAGACAGCCTCTGCCATATTACTCAATATTCTTCAGTCAACACTTTGAATTGCTTGCCCCACAGGTAAAATCCATTGCTTACTCCAGTCAACACAGTGGCTTTGGTATTGACAGAGGCAAGCTCATAGGCAGAAAAGCACCAAGAATCTGCTGCTTGCATGCCACCTCCTGGCATATCAATCCCACAGAGCCACATCCTCACAACATATAATCCTAACAGAATGGTAGCACAACAGCTACAGAAATTAGGGGTCTGAAACATCTCTCTTATGAGAAGACGCTGAGGGAGCTGGGCCTGTTTAGAGAAAAGAAGATTGAGAGAAGACCTCATTACTGCATACAAATATCCCAAAGGTGGGTGCCAAGAGGATGATGCTGGACTCTTCTCGGTGGTGCCCAGCATCAGGATGAGGAGCAATGGCCATAAACTAAGCCACAAGAAGTTTCACCTCAACATGAGGAAGAAGATCTTTACACTGAGAGTTGCAGAGCACTGGAACAGGCTGTCCAGGGCAATTGTGGAGTCTCCCTCTCCAGAGATATTCAAAATCTACCTGTAAAGTTCCAGTGTCACCTGCTCTGAGTGACACTGCCTTGGCAGGGGGGTTGGACTGGATGATCTCCAGAGGTCCATTCCAACCCTAATGATTCTGTGGAATTATTTAAGGATCATTCACAGTATCATCCTGCTAAAGACAGGACAATTTTGTGAGTGAAAAAAAATGGACACAAGCGTTTACGTAGTTTTTATCTGACCTTGCTCACGTGCCTCATGGCTATTTGCCGTTCCTCCTGTAAGCCATGCCAAGCTTTGTACTCAGAAACATCTCTCATGATGGGGCTTCCTAAGTTATCCATACAAGCAAAGACTCGATATTTGACAGCACAGTTCTGGCTGGAAATAATCTAGGAAGCAAATGCCCTGAAATTCCCAGCGAAGACATGAGAATGCCCAGTGAGTGAGAATGAATTTTTGCTGCCTCTTCCCACTCCATCTCAGCTGTTCCACTGCACTTCTCGGACTGAAGTGGGAGTGCTGACAGAATAATTCTCAGATGGAAACAGAAGTCGTCCCAGTCAGGGCTCTTCTCAGATCCTGACAGGCAAAAGGCTATTTTAAATGTGCTGATTATCAGGCATGTGGATGCCTCCACAGGCTGTGCACTACAGACTGAAGAAAGAGAAAACCCTCCTTCAATAAATTTTGGACCCAGCTCTCCCTTCAAACTCTGACAGATGCCACTTGCAAGTGCCAACAGTATAAGAACAGGGCACAAACTTAGAAATAGCCTCCATGGTATCCAGCCTCCAGCAACATGTGTCTTGAGAAATTCTCAAGCTAGAATTGGTGTATTTATGTTTAAATGCTTTGGACAGATCTGCTGGCATAATACTGTCTAATTGCTTTTGGAACCCAACATATCCAACAGCAGTAAGTTCCTCAGGTTAACCAAACACTGTGTGAAAAAGTCCTTACCTGTTCTGCATTTACCACCTGGCAGTTTGAGTGGTTGTCCTACAGCTTTTGTACTGTGAGAAACTGAGGCAATCAAACATTCCTGACTCACATCTCCATGTTTCCTGTGAGTGCAGAAAGGTTAAGTGTGCACCCAACCCTTCCCTCTGCCCAGCTACTCTTATCTATAATAGCATCAGCCACAGTTGCAGGAACAGGTTCTCTGGGAGACACTGAGCTCAGTGTCTGCTGCAGAGGATTAAGGACATTAGTTTCCAACTCAAAGCATATAATCATGCAGGATTATAGAATCATAGAATTGGGAGAGACTAGAAAAGACCACACGGATGACAGCAGAACAGGTCATACCTACATCATCCCAGACAAATACTTCATCATTTAACAAACCCAAATCTTCTATTCTGTGACTGAAGCCTATTACTTCTCACTCTACAGCTACAAAGTAGAGCTATTCCCTGCCTCTTTCCACCAGCCATTTACGTATTTGCAAAATGTTATTAAATATCCTTACCCATCTCTTTTTAACCAAAGAACTCCAATTCACAAAAATTTTTGCCTTAGGAGTTTATTTTGACCTCGATCATCACCACTGCACTCAGAGCAAATTGTCCAGTTGATCCCCATCTTTCAACTGTAGCTCCCAAAATCTGAACTATACCCCAGCTGAGACTATACTTAGTGTAAAGGAGATGGATCATTTCACCAGTCTCACAAGTGATATGTTTTGGTTTTGCATTGCAAGATGGCTTTGCCTTGTGAAGCAACTCAGCATTTGGGACTTAAATTCACCTTGTGAACCCCAATAAACCCCAGATCTTCTCTTCGTAGGCCTATTTGTATTTGTGCAGCTGATTATTTTTTAAGTGAAATATATTGCATTTATCCATTTATTTCAGGCTGAATCTCCAGTTTGTCAACATCATTTTGGCTACCAAATGCATTTTCACTCTTTCCTGCCCCCTCAAAAAAATCTAGTCAGGACTGAACAGCAGCTGTAACAAAATACATGGGGGTGAAAAAACTTTCAAATTCTAAAAGAGTATTTTTTAAATTGAGCTATGAATCAAGGTCTGAACTACCTTCAAAATAGTGCCTTCTTAATATCACAGGTGCATCTCATCTCTAATGAGGTTTCACAGGGTAATTAAACCCAGACAGCTTGGGCAAACATCCAAATCTTCAGTTATTCACCTTATCTAACAACTCTGGCAAATAGTTGGAAGTGTTGTAATTCCTAACACAAAGAGCACATAATATCTGGGACCACTGAATGAATATTTGAGATACCTCTCATTGCTTTATCCACAGTAGGCAAAAATAGCTTTAAATAAAGTGCTGCAGTTAGAAAATACTTTCTCATGTTCTTGTTATTTTAGGCAGCTCTGCTATTGGTACAATTATACCAACAGTATTGCCGTGTCACTTCTTTAAAATACCCATTCAACTATTTTTGTGCAGTGCTGATGGCCAACCTAGGCCCTGCAATGTATTTCTAACTTACTGAAGCTCCCAAAAGGGGAGCATACAGTGAGGCCAGCACACAGAACATGGGTAGCCAGGACTAAAGCATTTGTTCTTGTCCTCAGATTTTACACAGCTCTTGGAATATACTTTTAACTATTCACAGTCCATATTCACCCTCTTCAAAAGGGCTTTATGGAGAAGAACACAAAACTCCTGTTTCAGAAGCGGAATGGGCCTACCAAGAGTGAGTGGTGCACTGGCTGTTCATTTGGGCAGCTCTGAAGGGGCAGAGATGGCATTGGCATTTACATTCGTGATAAAGAGATTTTATTCCCATGATACCTCTGTTATAAATTCATCCTCATTATATGGACTGGGAACTGAAAAGCAAGAAGATTAGGTGACTGAATTCCATCAGCAAGTCTGCAATAGAATCAAGATCCTGCACCCAAGCCCAGTGCTTTCCACCCTAAGACGAGTCGAGTAAAATAAAACAAAGTATGTTTGCTGTGTTACTTTTGCTAATCATCCTATAACTCAACCTAACACCTCACTAACTTATCTTACAGCATGGAGCTACTTTGACTTGCTCAGTTTCACTCCCAATCTTAGAGCAATATGCTTCTCGCTTTACAAAGTTGTTATTCCAAGTGAGATTTGCCAAATTCACTTTGGTCATGTTACAGTATCCTCTACTTTGAATATCAGCAGTGTTCAGGGAAATAAGCTGTGCCACCACACTAGAAAGGAAAAAAAAAGAGTCACCAACAGCTTTGGCAGCTGGATTGCTAAAGCAAGACCACCAGTCCCCAGCCCCATGCCAAGCTAACAGAAGCCCATCCAGCGGTACGTGGGCACAGCACAGCTGCAGGTGCCCGTGCCACACGGAAAGTGCCAGCAGAGCAGAAGGCAAGCGCCTGCCACTGCTCCAGGTAGGCAGGGGTAGCAAGAGCAGACACAGAGTGTCAGGCAAGCGCGTGTGGCTGCGTTCCAGGGCCCAGAAAGCGAACAGATGAATGCGCCTGAGCGCTGTGGCCGACCGCGAGGTTACCATGTGCGGATTTGCATCGTTTTGCCCCGGGCACTAATGGGACGGACAATCTGCAGACACGGCTGGCATGGCTACTTCCAGCAGCACGAAATCTAGCAACTCGCTCTGGAAGGAGGATCACACAGTTATTCAACACACAGGGCACGCCAAAATCTGCAGGAACATCTATTTCTCAAGGTCCTACTAGCAATAGCCTGGAGCAAAACATATTTGAAATGTCTCAGGGACAAAAAGAAAAAAAAGGGTTTTGTTTACCCCTTTCAAAGCTAAAGTTGGTCACAGAAAGTTTGGTAGTTTTAAAATAACATTTTCAACACAAAGTCCTGACTGCAAGTACAAAATTCACTCTTTCATGAAATTACGCCATGTTTTAAACGGCTGAGGATAATCATTTGAATTCTTTCAAAATGCAATTTAAACCTGCATAGATTTCATGAAGCTTTAAAGAGATCTACGAGTTAAGCCACCATGTTTTATGTACAGTTTTAAAAAGCACTCTTGCAGAAGGGCTTCAAAGGACTACTAGTTACGTATCTAAATTCCCAGGACTTTCCAGGCTGGAAAATTTCAGGAAAAAAAAAAATAAAATTAAAAAAAAAAAACAAACAAAACATGAAAAATCAAAGACAAACACCTGCACAAAACAGTGTTCAGGTGCGAATGAGCAGCACGCCCTTCCATTCACAATGTATCATCCCAGGTCTCTGGAAGATTGTATGGTGTGAAGGTCCAAGTCTCCGTGAAGCTGAACTCGCACAGAACAGACACTTTTTAAAAGCTGCCTTTGGTTGAGTGGCAAATTTTGCACAGTTCAGTAGATTTTTAATTATTCACACTCAAGTAACTCCACTCCTACTGGAAATCAAAATATGAATGTACAATACCTTGCTGGGAGCGTACAAGCAACACAGGTCCTTCCCAGAGTATCAGCGGAGCTGGGCTCGGACTCATCTCAGGCAGCTGCTCTCCTCCTGGGCGTCTGCACCGCTCTCGCAGTTGGTCTCGCACAGACCGAGAGCTGAGCCCCGATTCATGATTTCAGGCTCCAGCCATGGAATGCAGCCATTGAAAACCCAGAACTATTTTTACCCCTGAGCAGCCACAGCATTTCTGCCCCATAAAGACTGCTGAAGCTGATGCCTTACCCTGCACACACACCCACCCTGAACCCAAGCAGCTAAGATGCATGGTTCCCTGGCATTTAGGGGGGTTTTTTAACTGCGCGGTTGCTACCAACAGGACAAAGCAGCTCAGCCCCTGGCATTATTGTCAGCCCTCAGAAGTCAGACATTTGATCCCAGTTGTCAAAATTAGAAATTCCTCAGAAATGCTTTGCTCCGGGAGATAAGATTAGCTCAGAGCAATGACTGTCTATGTGGTTTGTCTTGTACTCCACCAACCCCAGCCTGCATTTAACAAATATGTGCTCACATCTTCAGCTGACAGGGTGCAGACACATATAAAAATCATTATGGATCGAACAAAATCACAATGTGCTTTAAGAAAAATCACAAGGTCAGGCAATCCCAAAACAGCCCAAAATGGCTTTTTATATAGAACATTCAGAAACACATAATTGTCTTACATAAATAATTAGCAGTAAATCAGAGGTAGACACCTGAACTAACCTTTCAAGATTATACAGAGAATACTGACCACCTGAAACTTTACAATTCTGCTGTCCTGAGTCTACAGGATTCTACAAGTGTACTTCAAAAATAAAAAATACTGGAGGTATAAACAACAATTAAAAAAACTAATTGTTTCTTAACAGCATCAACTACTATCAACACATTATGTAATCAGTTTAGCAGAGAACAGTGCACAAGTGCATAGCTGGACATATATAAGAGGTCCAAATACCTGAGAATCAGCAGACTCACTCACTTAACTTGCTCATGCTTTGCCTTAGACAATGAAAAATAACTGTAGGCATTTCTCAGAAACATGTGGCTGAAACACAAGAGGAACAAGGCAAAAGTGACAGACCTACTGACTACAGTCACTTATTAGTTCTTAACCTGTGGAAGCACTTGAAGGTTAAGATAAGAATCGACAGTATCACATCACAGAAAATGGTCCTTGCCACCTGGAGTTTCAAGGACAATATAAAAAACAGGTGTGCAAAGGGTGAGATGGCCAAGTTCAGAGGAAGACAGCTATGGCCACCAACAAGCAGCAAATGCCATAATTAACCAAGCTTCCCAGTGAGTTTTGGGGCAGCACTGCCTCTGTAAGGTCCCTTCAAAAGGCAGCTGCAATGGAGGCTGCAGTACATACATACACTTAGAGAACCTTAATGCTACATGTAACTTAAAGATAAATGTCTTGACTAGATACATCTAAAGCTGGGGCAGTTGGCATTCTGGAGATACTCCATTTATGAAAAAGTAATGGAATAATTACAGGATTATTTCACATCACTCACAACTGACTGTCTCTAGAATCACGCAGACTGATTCTGCAACTCTGAAGGATCTGTCCCTTTTAAGCAAGACCTTGTACTGGGAATCCACCCTTTGCTGTTTCATACTCACAGAGACTTTTGAGAAAGTGTAGGTGGAGAGTGCAAGGAAAACAGCAGTGAAGGACACCACTCAGGGAACAAGAAAGCTACAATTAGAGTGTGTAAAAGAACATGAAACGTACCTTAAAGTGGGCCAGATCTGACATCAGTGACCTAAAGCTCAGGGAAGGTTAAAGGAGAATACAAGCTTGTAACATCCAGAAGGCTGAGCCACTTTAACGTAGCGCTGGGGGAAATAAAGCAGAATAAATGCTGTTGTTGTGAATTAATGTCTCTATGAGAAATTATTCTCAGAGAACAGCCTTCTGCTATTTCCGCAATGAGCTGACTCTCCAGAAGTCCCTTTCATTTGCAGTGAGCACCAGAAACTCTGTCAGGTACAAAAAGCCAGGGGAGAATAAGCCTACCTAACAAAACCCCTGTGCAAGTAACTTCACAGTTTTTATCACTTTTCACCTAAGAATTAGGAAGTACATATTTCCTACCTGTTAAATTATTACCAGTTCAAGGACAGTGCTTCAAATTATTGGCTCTCACAAATAAGAGAAAGTGAAAAAGTCTGGTATAAAACCCATTCCTCTCCAGCAGAATATTTAAAGCTCTCCTTTCATACTACCAAATAGAATTCAAAAGGAAGGAAAACCCATACACTAATACAAACCTGAGGCTGTCTGATAATTCTTTCAGCTTTTAATACCTTATTCAGCAAACTTCGAGCTCTTTGAAAACCAGAGGGTGAAGAGCCAGGATAACCTCCATGAATTTTTAACCTGGCTGCTTTGGAGACTGCTAACACCAGACAGGAAATTATTCACCGTTCTCCCAGCTGAACTCACTGATTCATACAGCAATGTTGAGGGATGGTCAGAGGAGTGTCTAAAGCAGGGAGTAGCAATATGAGGCCATCTGTGAGGGCCTCAATATTTGCTGATTTGTTTCTAAATGAATAGTTTAAAATAGTTATTTAAATATTTGCCACTTTGAAAGACCATCTTCTCCCTTCTGTACTCAATTTTATGCCTGGCTTGGATTCAATGGTCAAACAGAAAAAGGGAAAAAACCCTACATGAAGCACACAAACAATTTTTCAGTATCAAAAAAAAGAAATCACAAAAAGTAGTGTAGCAGTCTCCATGACAATTACCAGAGAGGCTTTAACATATGAGAAAGGAAGATGAAGACGAAATACATTAAAAAGTAGCAATTTAAGGTGTCAAATTCCAACAAGTTTTAAAGTTTTTGTTCTTCCAGAAAAAACATAACACTCATCTCACTTTTGAGGATTAGGACCATGCAAGGCATCTTATATGACATTTTCGGGCATCATGAAGAAATCCTAAATCACTTTTTCATAAAGATCCTATATGCTTATAGGACAAGAACTATAATGAAACCATCCATCACTGGTGTTAAACAGTCCATGCAACTGAAGACCAACAGAAAAAGAATCTGAAACCAATTCATCAACTTTATAGTTTCAATTTCCAGGGAGAATATCAAATTATTATAAATAGCAGTTATAATACAGAAACTCAGAGGCATCTTCAGGTCTTTCTGTTACTCTTCAAGAAATACAGCCAGGCTGTGGATCCTGCTTAAACAGAGAGGAATGACCTGACAGCTGAAAAAGCTGCTGCCACTTTGCAGCATCGCTCTGGTGCGACTGCAAGAAGGAAGAGAAAGGATGAGATTCCTAAAGAGGAGATGTATTTCTGCTTTAGATCCCAAGCTAAGTGCCTGACAAACCTTTTGCAGACAGAAACCAAACTGGAAAAGACACCCACAAACATTCATTTCTCTCCTCTTCTTCAGCAACCTCGAGAGCTAGTAACCCTAAATAGTTATCATCACTATCCATCCAAAATGCACGGGCCTGAGAAGGACCAACACCCGTGCAGCTACTGTGAGCCAGGTTTGCAATCACAGGGCAGGACAGTTGCTAACTTCAGGCTTAATTTGTGCTAGTGTCACTGCAGCATCATGCCTGGAACAGAAGTCTCACCCACCTCACAGGTGAGATGCTTACAGAATCAGCCCCACTTGGGAGGCAGAGGCCTAGAATTGATCCATCGCCACTGATGCAAATCCAGACTGCTCATGTGGAAAAGCTCACAGTGTGGTATTTGCACTTAATCCTGTTCCAAAGAAGGAAACTGAAAGCAGTATCTCTGAGCCTCTGCTTTGGGCTTGCACTGACGTTGTCGTTTTGCTTATTGGCTTCTAAGCAGCCAGAACACTAAATTATCCCTATATGTCTTATTTCTCTTGCTATTTCCTAAGCACTTGCTCTGAGCTACTGCTGAAAAAGGATGCTGCGTTAGTGTTGCTCTGCCTCACAAGTGCCTTCCTTCGTGAACTCAAGACCTTGCAACGCAGCTATTTAATCTACACCTGAATGTACTGCCAAAAAGAGGTACAGCTATTGAAACTGAATGTGCTTGTAATATTAAAGGCACTCATTTTGGGTACAAAACACTGCCCATCAATGAAGTTGGAGGGTATGTGGTGGTGTTTATGCTGTTCACAGGAAAGCTTAATTCTACTTGCAATAATCAAACGTCAAATCAACAACAGAAATTGCCAACGTTTTAAATTCAGTACTGCAGCACACCTCGCATGTATTTACCATTAAATTTGACTTCTTTTTTTTTATATGCTATTTGGCAGATAATGTGAAATGCATCAAATCAAGGGTTGCTTTCAGAAATTCTTGTAGATAGTCTCCTTAAATTCTTTCTTAGGTCATAGCTTGTTTTTTTTCCCCTCTCCATCATTTCTTTTCTGATCCCCTCTTTTTATTTTACTTTCCCACATCGGAAGCTAAAATGTCAAACTCTGTAAAAATATATATACAAATAAGGAATTTCATAGCACCTAGTGAACAATATAATAATCTCCTATGTTACCACATTCATGTAACTGCTCCTAACTCCTTAGAACACAAACTGGGAGGAAATGGAGGACCAAACATAATCATAACAAGACAGTAACACAAATGTTCAGCTTTCAGACTTTTCTAAATGAAATCACACATGCATCATTCAACAGAAAATTAATTTTAAAAACCCTCTTCTTCTTCAGGTAATTCAATTTTGAACAGTGCATATTAAGATGTTATTTAGCTTGTGTGACTTACAGCAGGTGCCTTCCTTACGATAAAGTCTTCTTTTATAAGTAGTAATAGCTATGCAAAAATATTTTGCAGCACTGGCAGGCTTTCCAGAGAGGAAAACTAAGAAAGCAACACATTTTTTGAATTTGTGAGTATCAGCCATTGATTCAGGGCAGCATTTCCATGCTTCAACTGTTCCCCAGGTAAATCCAGTAGAATATTTCATATTTACCCAAGGCTGCCACACACCTGGGAGTCCTAACCGTATCCAGCATGCACAGCAAGAACAGCAGCATCCAGTTAGCCTCGTATTTTTCAAAGCAGGCTAGAAGACTGAAGACAGCTGTTGCTGTGTTAGCTCACAGCTGCCACTTTTTCGTGGGTTCTCAGCTTTGCTGCTAAAAACCAGGACAGCTAACACCCTCCATTCTGACCAAAGGGCACCAGAATGGTGCACGATGTTCTTTTCTGTGAAAGCTGAATGATTTATGAACAGTGTAGACACAGGGATCAATAACTGAAGCTCTGATCAAAGGAGACAGCCAAGCCTTGATTAATCACAGCAGGTTATCTTTTATGTGATAGATCAAATCTGGAAAGGGCATCTCTCTAAGAGGATAGGTTGGATCCTGCCAGTTTCTCAGCAGCACGCAATGCAACCTTACTACTCAAGAAAGAAATCTGAGAGGCATATCCAGCATCCAGCAGACTCTGCAGAAGTCTGATCCCTGGAGGTGGGATTCAAGACAGAGTCAACAGCAGCCAGTGCAGGTGATCAGACAGGCAGCTGCTACCTGGTCCCTGGAAAAGAGCAGTTGGTAGGAGAGGCAGGTATTGAAAGGAACACCTGAGGGTTGTTAACACTGCCCACACCCCACACAGTTACAGGGCACGACAGCCTCACCTAGACACACACTGTAACTACCAGCAGAACAGCAGCTTAAATGCTATTTATTCTGACATGTACGTATGTTCATGCTCTTGTCTCCCAAGTGTTTACAAATCGCACCAAAGTGTTCTTAGGAGACAATTTCTGAAAGTGCTCATATCATAATTACTCTCCACCGCCTCTCCCCCCCCTCCCCCTCAAGTGTACTGGTTCTCAGAGATTCTCTGTAGGTGTATCAGTTGATTGGTAAAACATAACAGCCATCCCTGTAAATCTTTAGACCACCAGTACTACCAAAACACAAAGATTGAGGTGTTAGTAGCAAACACTATTACCGACACAGGGATCCCAAAGGCACTATATACCAAGCTTGCTTATAAGCTTTGGAAAAGCCACCGACTATCAGGCAATAAAATACACATCCAATTTCTTTAGCTTGTGCAGTCACACACCTGCTCTGCAAAAAAAGCATAATTTTTACAGTAGTGCTGAGAATGCTTTATTAGGACTATTATTATTATTATTTCTTCATAAAAGTAACCTATACAGAAGGCTATGGATTCAGAAAGGCACTTCAGGATATATTTAACTAAGCAACCGAATAGCCTCATCTCACACAACCCTGCAAAACAAGAGGTGAGAATTCAGGGAGCTCTCTATTGCTGTCTGATATGGCTGTGTGGCATTCTTTGGTCAGCTGAGATAACCAGAGATAAACAGCAGGGTATTTCCTGGTACACTGACTAATTGCAAAAGGGAACGTTCCTCTAGACCTAGTTGGTCTCTTTGACATAAACAAGCAACCTCAATCAAGTATTAGCAGCCCAGTATTTCTGGGGTGTCCTCCAATATCAGCAACATGCTCTCTACAGTTACAAAGATCATAATGCCACTCGAGAGTTTGTGCAGTTCTTGGCTTCAGGATAAATTAATAGTTCTTTTCCCTTTACTTTGGAATACACAAAAATGAGAAGAAAGTAATATTCCTGCAGGTCAGCAGAAGAACATCCAAACATGCATGTGTCTCCTTCCACTTAAAAAGCCCACCAGGGATCAGTGAAAACATACTGAGGAGTGTTCAGCCTCTGTTCTGGAGAAATAAGAAACAGAATTGACAATTAATGAAAGCTGGAGCCATCCAATATTCAAGTTTCTGCTTCTGAGCCAAGTTTCTGCTGCAAACTGAAACTGGAGCTATAGAGAGGCAAATGCACTTCCCTACTGCGTGGATCATAAATGAACAGCATTAGTCACTTTACCGCTTGGAATAAAATATTTCTGTACATTTTCTCAGCTACTATTGTTCTAGCATTATCACACAGGCTGGTATTTAAATTTTCCCCGAGTTCCTTGGCACCTACAAAGATCTGTCAAATGTAACTTCTGGCCGTGCTTCACAGTTCAGCATTAACCCATGCATGCTTGAGTCCTTCTAAACACTAGCTTCTCCTAAAAGTAGTAACTTGCATCAATGATGCATCATTGTGCTCAGGCTTCAGAATTGTAGATTGGCCCAGCTCCAGCCACTTCTATGGAGTGCCACGGATTTAGCCCTGCTGAGGAGTCAGCCTGTGGATTTACAGGCCATGAGCATTGTTAGCCTCACATAGTGTGCATCTCACCAGCAAATGAATTTAGCAATCCACAGCCATAAACTGGTTCAAGTGTTTTTTGAGAGAGTTTGACACATATAAAGATGACAACAAATGAGCACAAGAACAACATCAAGGTGGTGAATAAAGAATGTGAGTGTATTTCATAAACATTGCCTACTTTTTCCTCTGGCACTGATCAAGACTCACTGTCAAGATTTTCTATTAAGCCTTTACAACTCTAAGATCTAAATGCGCTGGAAATAACCCAATGGAATGCATTGGAAAATTGTTAAGCCATAATCATTTTAACTACGAACATCGTATTTATGACAGCCCCACCATTTTCATTACAACTCTGGCAAACATGGAGAGCTTTTTATTCCCCATTTAACAGCTATTTTTGTCAAGGCCAGGACCGCTATTAATACTACAGTATTAGAGCCTCTGGCTGAATTTTAATCAGAAGTAGTCTCTCCTTCATTTTAGGCAGAAGGAAAGTGGTGTGATGTACCAGTTTGTCTGGCTGCTGCTGCTGCTGTGAGCATACAGAAGGCATCCATCCGCACCCAGAAAAGCAGCACAAGGAAAGGCATTCTATCCCTGTCATTTAATTCCAGATTTTCTCTCAAAGCAACAGAGTATCTAACCAGGTAAAGGAATCTGGGGAAACCGATACAGCAATCCCTGACTAATGCGATACATTTGCTACAAAAAAACCCTACGTGTCTACGTGGAACTTGAGCTGCTCCTGAAGCCCCTGCTGCTGTCTGTCTGTAATTTCCTACATTTGAATCACGTCTCTCAACCCAGAGATCCAGCTGACAACCAGAGCACGCAGTTTTAAGGTTTCCAGAGTCTGAGCTCGTTAATTACAGTAGACACTTTAGTGTCAAGGTTGGCACCTCAAGTATCCCTGCTGGGGATACTGTCCCCATAAGTGACAATATATGGCTTTAGATCTATGCAGCACACAAAAGGATGCTCCTGAGTAGTAAACAAAACTCAAAATTAAATATTTTTAGAGGAAACAGGAAAGCCAGCTGGAACAGCAGTTGTTGATTTCTGCCTAGCTAGAAATTATTGGTGACATTTATGGCTAAGGCATCAGATGAGTCATCGTTGTTTCAATCTGCCTCTCTTAATTACTTCATTCCCTTTCTCATGTTCTTCGGTGGCTCCTCATTGCAACCTCACAAGAGTATATCCATGGGTGATGTGCATACACCTCTTCAGTCTACCTAACACATACAATGCAATAATCATAGAATTGTAGAATGGTTTGGGTTGGAAGAGACTTTAAAGATCACACGGTTCCAATGCCCTGCCACAGGCACGGACACCTTTCACTAGACCAGGTTGCTCAGAGCTCCATCCAGCCTGGCCTTGAACACTGACTGGGATGGAGCACCCACAACCTCTCAGGGTAACCTGTGCCAGTGCCTCACCACCCTCATTCACAGCAAAGAACTTCCTCCTATCTAATCTAAACCCACTCTCTTTTAGTTTGAATCCATTTCCCCTTGTCCTGTCACTACATGCTCTTGCAAATAGTCCCTCTACGACTTTCCTGTGGGCTTCCTTCAGGTACTGGAAGGCCACAATTAGGTTACCCCAAAGCCTTCTCCTTTCCAGGCTGAACAATTCCAATTCTCTCAGCCTTCTGTTGAATGAGAGGTGCTCCATCCCTCTGGTCATCTTGGTGGTGGCCCTGTCTGAACTCACTCCAACAGGTCCATGTCCTTCCTGTGCTGGGACC
Organism: Callaeas wilsoni; assembly: GCA_013398955.1. Classification (NCBI taxonomy): domain Eukaryota; kingdom Metazoa; phylum Chordata; class Aves; order Passeriformes; family Callaeidae; genus Callaeas; species Callaeas wilsoni. The sequence continues at coordinate 47,757 of VWPU01008913.1, forward strand.
CCAGAGCTGGATGCAGTGCTCCAGGTGGGCTCTCATCAGAGAAGAGCAGAGTGGCAGAATCCCCTCCCTGGATCTGCTGGCCACACTGCTTTGGATGCAGTCTAGAACACTGCTGGCTTTCTGGGCTGCAAGTGCACCTTGCTGGGTCCTGTCAGTCTCCTGTCCACCAGCAATAATGCTCCAGGAGAAATCAGTGCTTCTATAACTTCTGCTAAGCTGGTCCAGGTTCTCCAGGTTAAGCAAAATTTAGCTAAGAGATTCCCAGTTCCAGCCTACTGCTAACCTCACATCCACCTCCAAAACGGGAACACAAACCTTCTCTAACTCATGGGGGTGCACCAGCTTCTTGCTCCACAAACATCACAGCAGCAGGGGCCATCCAGCAGGAACACGTGAAGAACCAGCTCTCTCAGGATACAAGCTTCCCACTTCTTTATTGCCACAAACAATAAAAACCACTGATAAACAGAGAAAAATGGTCAGAGTTCTGCATGAAATACAGCCTGGTGTATAACTAGCGAAGCAAGGGAAAGCATTCAAAACCAAACGTATTCAAATCAGCTCAGCCACCTCCACCAATGTTCAAGAAAGAGCTACAAAGAGCAAGGCCTGGCCTTATTTTCAGCCAAGATGATTCCAAGGTTTCCCATGCTTCTTGAAATGCAAATTTCTCTTGACAGGTACAAATCAATTTAAAGAATGATGACAATTAGAGAAACGTAATCTGTCATATTGCATAGTTTTATTTTACTCAATAATGCATTGATATATATACACACACAAGAATGTAAAGCATATTTTGACATTTAAACTATCCTAGCTTGTCTGTGCCACACAGCCCAAGCTGTCAGGAGAAATGTGGGAGTGCTGCAAAGTTTTGAGATAACAACAACTTCTAATTAAATGATGAAGTTGAATTTTTACCAAATTAGCATGCACAGCTTCTCTCACACAAACAAAAAAAGGAAAAACATTTGGCTAACACTCATTTTTTTGACCAGTTGCTTCCTCAAAGCTGCAACTTTGCTGCAAGCTTTTCCTCTCCAGAACAACAGCCCTTTTTAGAGGCTAAAGCACCAGTCTAAGATTCAGATGATTATGATTCAAACCCTGGCTCTGACACATTTAACTGACACTTACTCTGCTTCCAATCTAATCTGTAAAGTCAGGATAATCCTACTTCTTTTTCTTACACTTTGTGAATAGGGTAGGATATCTCGGATACCAGAAATTATCTTTGGCAGCACATAGTTCTCTGGAGGTTAATTTCACCATCCACAAAGAGTAACTGACACTTTATGAAGGTACCTGGGATTTTGTGGATGTCTAGCGATGCTCACTCTCCTTACCTGCTAAGATAACCATCATAAGCAGATGGCTCTAATCTTAAGAATTATCATTATTACTAACCCTACCAAACTTACATGAAACTTCTGTAGGAGGAACCTGAATCTTTCTTTCAAGATACTTTCCTCAATGATATAAGACGGAGGAGGAACATGGTTCTGCAATATGGATTAAAGACCATGCACTCCAACCACATTCCTTTAACTGGAAGCATGACATGCCTGATGACAATGTGATGTGAGAAACATTCAAAGAGGAACATTTGAAGAGCATCAAGATAATCCCATGCCTGTACAACTGCAAGAATATAATGGCTGTCCCCAATAGAAACCATCTTCAGGACCCTGCACAGCTACGGACCCTTCCAGTCCCTGCAATGGGAAGGAGATAAATATTGCTGGTTGTGGTCATGAGTGACTGTCCACGTCCGCTAAACGTCATCTCTGGTAGCAGCTTAATTAATGGGAGAAGTAAAAACAATCCTTCAGGTTATTTGCTGCATATGTATTTCACAAAGGCAGAAGACAGAAAAGTTGTTGCTCCCTCCCTTTGCTCTTTCTCTCCTTTCCTCACCTCTTTTGTATCACTTATCTTGAGAACAGCCGGTCACATAAATAAATAAGAGTGAGGTCAAAGCTGGTACAAAAAAGATTGATTTGACCTAGAAATGTTTTGAGAAATACTGTGTAAACAAGATGCCTGTGGAAAGCAAGAGGGAAGAACAAAGACATAATGGATTTTTCCCATAGGGACACCTACAAGGAAAACATTTTCTTTGCTCTCCTCATCTTTCTCCTCATTCTTAAAACCAGCAATGTGATGCACATCTTGATACTAAAAGGGTGAACAAAAGGTACACTTCAGTCCCAAGAGATTGTCAGCATTCAGAATAAAGAAGAGTTACAACCACACCAAATGCATGGTTTCTAGGGGATTGATTTCCTTTCATAAAGGAGCAAGGATTCAGGTTTTAAATGCATCCTTTGGTATTGGTAATAAACTTACTCCTGAATTAGGTGGCTCAGAAGGTTTCAGATGCTGGCAGAAACCCCCTAAAGGAATTAAATAGCACTACAGAAAATTGATCTGTCAGTTGTTCTGCTGTGTCTAAGGGCACCCTAAGTCCCTGCTCCTTCATTAACTTCATTAACTTGCAATTTAGCACCTTAACTACCCACATGTAAAGGTTTTGTGGGACCATGTGATGAACTGGGTCACTTAAAGATCAAAAGACACCCTTTCACTTTCTGCCATGTTTCTGACTCTCCATCATTTTGATGCTCTAGTTTCATAGTGCAGCCCCATTTACGGTCTCACTGACACAGTCAAGAGGGCAGCAAACCCCAGTGTAAGGCAGTTGAGTGCTCAGGTTGGCCTCTTTGCCCATACTGGTACTTGTCACAGCTTTTAGAATTCAAAGCTGAAGCCACCTGGATACAGTGACACTTTTGTAAATCAGGAGTCATAGTCTAACCTGCAGTGAGTGCTTTCATCCTATGGAAACCATAGGGCATTTTCAGGAGAGGTGATTTGCACCTCACAAACTCTGCAGCCAGAGAAGATAAAGCTTAAAAAAGGTCTGGACAGTGATGGCAAGTGTGTCAAGAAGTCTCTCCTTGTCTCTCTTTAAGGTAGCAGAAAGCAACAATGCTCTCTTTTGTCGGCCTTGGGTTGTCTCACTGCAAGTTAGCGCTCATGAAGAGACAAGCAAGACAAAACATCCATGGAGGGATAGGGTGGGTTTGTTTTCACACTGGCCTTTGTTCCATGCAGCAATATGGAAATGCAAGATAAGGGTTTCTGCTACCCAGAGTGCACTGCACTCAAAGCACAAGTGTAAGTCCCACTCCTGCTCACAGGTGCTGAGCAGTTCAGCAAGAGCTGAACACAGTCACTGCATTTCCAGAGAGGTTTATGGACAGGAAACACTTGCTATCTACTTGTCCTCAGGGACAGCCCATTACAGCATTCACTTGGACAAAGTAAAAAGGAACAGAAACATGGGTGCTAATTAGCTGAAACCACTCACATTATACCGTCATTCAACAAGCCTCTGTCCGTGTCTGTATTAATGCAATGCCTCAGTTGGCCCATCTGAACACAGCAAGCTGACTGTGTTAAGAGGTGCTGAAAATTTTAGTTAAATCTATACAAAACATACTTTAAAAAGGACCACAGCAGCAAAATAAGTAAACTAACTTGTACCAGTGATACTGCAGAAGGGAGTGCAAAACTGGCTGAGGAAAATCAGGGGCCTGTGTCTCCTGGGGCACAGGACAAGCATTCTCAGCTGAGGCACGAATACATGCCTCAGATACCAGAAAAGCCTGGAATAATTCCTGGATGGTTAAGAGCTTCATGAGGCATTTGCAGCAGCTCAGTCTGTCCCATGCAATATTTGATGCATGACATCAGGAAGACACTGCTCTCACCCTGCTTTAGCCCTCAGAATCTCATGTACATGTCCATCATGCCTTCCAAAGGCCTGAATAAACAACTTTCAAATGCACCCAGAGCTGGGCACACATTGACTCAAACAGATCAGAAAAGCAGTCAAACGTAAAGGGCCAAATTCTTGTTAAATGTACATTGCAGACCACAAGTTACATGACTGGTCCAGTGTGACTGTCTCATTCGCAGTTCAAGTCATTCATTTTCACGTTCAAGGGATCATTCATTGATGATTGCATGCTAAAGGCGTCCTGCTGTAACCAACTCTGTTTATGAGGGTGATCTCCTTGATCCCAGATCTCCCTTGCAACCAACCTTCTCTCCTTGTAGCTCTTCTCTTCGTAATACAAATAAACTGCAAATCTGCTTAGGTCCCTCCCATCTTGAAAAACCCATGCCAAAACATCAGCCACTCTGAGAGCACCACAATAACCCTCTAGAATTCCTTTCAAAAAAAGCCAGTCTATAAACATCTGACTTATGCTCTCACAGTTGATAGGAAATACTTCTAACAGTAACTCCGCAGCCTCTCAGTGACACTCTTCAGTAGCTTTGGCCATGCTCCTACTGTTGTGCTGTTTCTTTCCACATCTTCAGAGACAGCATTCCCTGAATCCCTGAGTGCTATCTCAGTGTGTCCTCTACTGGATTCTCCTCATGCTTCACACCTCGGTTTCCTTTTGTAGTTTCACTAGCCCCTGTCCTTTCTGTTCCTTCTCTTTCCCTTCCAGATTTCCTCTTATTTGCAAACACAATTTCAGCTTGCCTGATGGCTTCCAAAATGCCACACCGTCTGTTCAAATGAAAATCTCAGCTTCTTTTCTCATATTTTTATGTGTGCATTTAGCAATTACCACAAACTCATCATTACTAAAGCAGACATCTTAATTTTCTTCCATAGACTCTCCTGGCCATTATCTTCTTTCCTTATGACTTCTGAACAATAACCATCTTCCTATTTCATCAGCCCATAAGCTGAATATCATCTTCATCTTGGAGCCTGCTCTTCATTCTTGAATCTTGTATCTAAGCTCTACCTTAGGCTGGTGGATGGTTTCCACATAGTGTCCCTAATAGGCCATCCATAGCACCCTGTCATCTGCAGAGGTAAAACTCTCTCGACAGATTCAATCTTGTTCCACAGTTATTTACCCAAAATACTGCTTTAAAGGCCATTTTCCTAGACCATCCCTTTGGCAATGTTATTACTTTTATGCAAGCCTCTGCTCATTCCCTTCTCTCTTTCACATGAATAATAAGTTACATCTATAGTTCTTCATTTACCCACAAGTCTCACCTCTTCTTCAATATCAAAAGATCGATTCTGCTGCAGCCCCAGGGATTCTATCAGCTCTAGTCCAGAGCTGGAAAATGTTTTATGCCTTGTGGGTGGCTTTTAGCTTCACTGAAGTCTCTGGAATGAGGGGGCCAAGATTTTGTCTTATAAATTATTTCTGAAATAAGTGAAATTATTTGCATTATGTAAAGTTAAGCATGTGCCTCAGGCAAGGTCTACTTCAGAAATGGTTTGCTGGTATCGTTCTGCAAGTACAACCCATCTTGGCACAACTGAAGCAGTTAATGCTATCACAGGCACAGCCTATAGCAACGGCACTGTCTTTTGTTGGTGTAAGTTATATTAATGTGTTGAATTTTAAAAATAAGTCAATTATTTCAACAAAAGCTTTTCTGGGAATTGAAATGCAAGTGAATTAAGGCTGCTACTAGCATAGTAAAGTTCTAATAAGCAAGCAAACAAATCACAACAAAACTCAATCCAAGAAACCTTCCTGACAATCTCATCTAAGCTTTTTTTAGGACTGGGACCTGGGTATGAAAAAATCAGCCAAATTACAAAATCTAATCCTAACATACCTGTGTATGATATGTATGTGGTTATACAGACTTAAATCTAAAAAATACTTGGTTTTTCTTGAAAAGTATGGACTTCTACGGCTGAATTTGAAAAACTGACAGCCTAAGAAAAAAGAAAACATTAAGCTTCAGTGTAGAATGTGATTCCTCACACTATTGCAGAAACACATGTAAATCAGGACATTAAAAGATACATCTGGGATTAAAGGACTGCTCAGACATGACATCATTGCTTGGCTTCTCCAGAGACTATCTGGAAGAGCGATGATATCACTTAATGCTTATTGCCAGAATTACTCTTACAGATACAGACAGCACCAACAATGGCATAGATGTAATGATGATCTAAAAGTGTCCAATCCATCAGCCAGACACCAGCAGTACATCTCTACAATGCTAACGATATGCAAAGGAGTCACAGTGATTTTATAGTACTCTAATGTTAAAAGTTTTAAATACAAAATAGTGTTATTGATGGACCAAAAATACCAAACTTCATGCTCACAATGAAAGTTTAGCTCTGGGTTGGTAAGTAGGACCATTATGCTTGTTTCCATCATGTTATACTTATTTTACAGTTCTGCATTGTTACTGATTGCATTAGAATTATGTTAGTATAAACTTTTATAACATACTAAAAGGATAAGAATATATTTCTTTTTTCCTGGCTAATCTAAGAAATCATTGGGAGACATTTTTGCAGCTGCTTTTAAAAAATCAGAGCTCCTGTTTAAAAGCACTTCCTCTGCCTACTAAAATTTTCAGTCTGCACATAAACCAGCATAGTTGTTGAACTTGGAAGAAACATTTTGCATCATTATGTACAAGGCAGTGGGAGGGGCAGAGAAGCTACAGAATGATGAGGTACCTCTCTGGAACCAAAAGCATTGCTGGTACACTCTTCAAAGGAGCCGAAATGTGGTGTTTCTGGATGTGAGACAATATAACTAAATGTAAATCAGCATCTCCCAAACAGAACTCAGGAAACAGATGTTGCTGATAGCAGATTCAGAGCACTTGATGCTTTTTAATGAATGTGGGACATGAGTGGAAGGGTGCGTGTGTATTTCTATAGCCCTGTTTTTCAGGGGGGCTTTGCAGTTACTTACAGTCTGATATCCTATTCCTACACGGAAGCTCTACTAAATGTTACAGTTGTTTTGTTCTACTTTAGCAGCATTTTTTATGTTCCCTGAAAGCCTGGAAAATACACATTTATGTTCACTTATATGCATATCTGTTTCTTACCTACATTAATGGAAAGTTACCTATTCTTCCATTCTTCTTCCACAATTCATTACAACTATTCAAGGCTCCAACAATTGCTATTCAGCCCTTCAGTCCAATACACACAAAAGGAGGGTACTCTACCCCACAGGAGTTTTGGAATAACACTGTACACTTTATGGAGGACAATCTTTCACTGCAGCAATTCACAAAGCTTTACAAAAGCCGTGAAGTTCCACACTTCTGCGTATTAACATTTTAAGACAGAAGAAACGAGTTACAGATGACTCAAGGGAACAAGCCCAAGCTCTCGGCTTCTCAAGCAATGGATCAGACCAGCTCCTAGAAATGATTAGCTCCATTTATTCTGCAAAGCCCAATGCTGCTGCACATTAGAAAATCAAGAGGGATTTGTACAGCCTTGTGGACCATATACATTTTTAAGCCTCATGAAATTAAAGAACCTTCTTTATTTTACTGCAATTGCTTTATGCCTGCATAAAAACCGTATTACTGAACATGCCTGCTTCTGGATTGGAAGTACCCTAGCAGCTACAGACTGACGGTCTTCCACCAGAATGTATGTTTAGTGCAGAAACCATGAGACAAATATCCCAACAGGGACTACCTTGCCCCTGTACAAAGATATACATCCCATGCATCACAATGAGCTTATTCCTTTCCTTTCACCCACACTCCACCAAAAATCATCACATCACTTCCTTTTATTGTGATTGTTCAAAGTCATACTCTGAAACTGTCCCTTTTGCTCAGATTTCTCCTCTTAGGGTGGATAACAACAGCGCTGCTCGTCTTTACTCCCAAAGCCAGCACCCTCCAGGCGCTAACAGAGGAAAATTTCGAAATACACATCCCAGGGGACATCACCAGGGAGGACAGCTTGACTAATTACAGTGATTAGACTAATGGGAGAAGATTATCTCATTGAAACAACAGGACATTTGTCACATCCTACCCACTGGGAAAGGCTCACTTCGTATCCCCAGGGCTGCTATTTAGCTGCCCTACAGAGCTTGTGCCTTGGCACTTCTGCCTGCAAGTGTTACTGCAGCTGCTCTCTCGGCACAGGGGACAGCAGAACCCCTGTGAGGCCTGGCTGCTGCAAGACAGGCTGTGGAGGAGGTCACAGCCATCAGGTGTGTCACCTGCAGTGAGGTGCTGAGCCCAGCATCTCCCCTGAAGCTCCACGGAAGTTGAGGATACAGCACAATGCTACCAAAAGGAATTAAGGTGCTTCTTCTGCCACACACCTCCCTGTACATTCCCTACATGCATCTATGTTTCTGACTCCTCCTGGGTGGCCATGCTGCTTCCAAATGTTTCTTTTCCTCCAGGCAGCTCAGCTTTTCCTATTTCTGCCTGATCTCAGCCTTGCAAAAAACCTTTTCAGTTTAGGGGCTTCCCAAAACATCCACTCCCTGTCCACTTTCTTTCCCTCTTTTACATCGTCTTGCTCCAATCCTAACTTCTTCCTTTAGTCTGCCTGGATCTCTGTGAATCTCTCACTCATCCCAGTTGCTCAGCTTGTCATGGGCTATCTCATGCTCACCTTTGAAATCACACAATGGCTACACAAAACATCAGTATCTGACATCTCCTACTGTCCTCTGGCACTTCAAATTAATAGGAGAAATGTATGTCTAGTATCAGCCAGCTCCCAAAATGCAGTAAGGCAATTGTTTTCAAATCAAAACAGTTCACTCTGACAAGCTTCATCTCCCTATTCAGCCACCTTTACTCTTACTGATATGCTGTGTCCACATACAGGCCCTTCCATGATTTTCCCTCTTTCCTTTATGAATCTCAGCTTTCTGATGGTTTATCATTTTCTCTGATAAAAATCACATATCCAGTGTGCCCCACTGGGCAGCTTCCCATCCCAATCCATGACACTGCTCACAGCTTCTACACAGACCCATCTTTCAATGCAAGCCTGACACCTGCTTTCAGCACATCACTGCACTTACTGAGTCTCATCCTATTCTATAATAAACACAAGTGCAACAGCTACAGAAGGGTTTCATGACTTTCCTTTGTAGGTCTCACTTTAGCGGCATGCTAACTTTGCATGTTTACACTGCTTATTTTCTTCCAACACAGCATAAAGAGTAAAATTACACATTCCCAGAGGGGCTTTCTTTTGCTTATTACTTCCCTCTTTTAATGCATTTATTAGAGCTTCTGAATTAACAGTGGCAGATGCAGGCAAAGAAAGAAAATTTTAATTTTGCAAATAATTATGGATTACAATACATTAACATTACTGTAAAACCTACAAAGTGGAAGCACTCAAGGGATGTAGGAGCAATTAATGTAGTTAGTTTATTTACCTAACTCTGGTACTGCTTGGGCATTCAGAAGCAACTCAAATTCTGTTTACACAGGCAGAGCCATAATGCTTCTTCAAACACAAATAGCCTATTCAGGATTCAGGGGGACGTCAGCTGCTTCAGGCAAAGAAAAATATGAAAATGTAGACTGAAATAGCAACTTTAAACACATCTTTAAAACTTTAAAAACAGACTGCCTCCATTAAAAGAGTGGGCAGGGATAAGATATTAGTAAGGTTATGGTATAAAGATAGTTCTCAGCTCTCAAGAGCTCCATATTTCTGGTATTCTGAGAGATACTCTGTACCAGTTACAAATAATCACTGTTTATTATATGCTTTTATCATTCTAAAATAAGAATTTACAGGAAGAAATAAACTAAAGTTAGGCATAGATGTCCACTCAAGTTAAAACAGATATATATAACAGAGTCTCTAATTTCAAAGAAAAGAAAAACCAAACAATAAACACTTAGAACCAAAGCAACCATTAAGGCTGGGAGAAATTAGCAAATATCTCATTTAAATGCAATGTCAACATGTAAGTCACAGAGCTGCCTCCTGCACATCTGCAAAACTGATTCATAAGCCCAAATTCGTGCACTTTGACCAAAATCACAGTCTGTGTATTAGAAACAAAACTACCCAGCCCACTGGGTGTCCAGCTCTGTTTTAATCAGCAATCACCATCGGAAAGACAAGGCAGATTTATAACTTCAAAAATTAAGCTGTTCCAAAACAGAAGATCCAAATGCATGTGGAATTCATCATGTTTAATGAAGGCAATAAAGAAGCTGAGGATTTAGAGCCCTTAGCTGCAAGGAAATGGGTTCAGCTGAAGTCAGACAGAGGACCTCGGCCACAGCTGAAGGGATGAAGATGCCATCCTATATGAGCAAAGTACACCCTGGGAAATAATTTCTAACAAAACTCCAAAACCTCAGCTGGTAAAAATAATTTAACAACAATAATCAGGCCTCTCCAGCAGTGAAAAAGGCAACGCAACTCCAAGTTGTGACCAGAGAGATACATGTCTTGATGGATTTATTATGGAATGCAGTTGATCCAAGAAAATGGTGAACTCTGGCAAAATGGCCAAGTGAAAAATGACAAGGTACTGCAAAAACTTCCAGCAGCTGCAGTCACCAGCAGCACCTTCTTCTAGCTGCCACCAGGGATGACAACTCCAGCAGCAACTACACTGGAAGAAAACCAGGCAAAAATCACTCTTCAATGGCAATGTTCACCCTGAGCGCTGGGAAGTCAAGAGGGGACAGATGGCCCCAAGTGACCCAAGGGACATCTCACAGCCCATGGCGCTGCACTGGCACTAACAGCTCAGGGAAAGGAGCATGACGGAGGGTTCTTTGCTGTTACAGAATTTGCCTTCCCAAGCGAGCGATTTGCCTGCCGACAGGAAGGGGCTAAACATCGTGTCTGCCAACGGGAAGGAGCTCCTGGTTTCGCTGCTTGCACACAGAGCTTTGCTTCACTCAAACTGATCTTTTCTCACTTTTGCTCTCCCATTTCTCTCCCCCGTCCCACTGGAGGGGGGCAGCAGGCAGTGAGCAATTGGTCAGTGGGTGTTCAGTTGCAGGCCAGGGTCATTCTACCACACATTCCCGCTGTGTAATATATGTGACTGGACTTCAGTGAACAATATAAATTTAATTTACTGGATTTTCTCTTGTAATAAAAGATCATGGACACACGCACACGTATTTAAAATATTCCCATTTACCTGCTCATTTTTTCCATCTGCTTTTCTTACAGTGAATATTGCACCTGTTTTACTTCCCACTATGAGATTATAGTTTGTTTTAACACTATGAACCTAGTTCATATTGATTGATTTTCATTGTTTGATGCTACTGTGAAACTATAAAATCTCCTTTATTTCTGTTTTTAGTGATTACATTGAGCTATCAGGAAATTACTTTATTTTTACATCTCTTTTCTATTATTCTACTTTCTATTCGGAGGCTGCGCTGCATAGTTTGAAGTGATCTTACAAAAGAGAAAAGTCTCCAATTTTTCAGCTTAATCAATAAAATGATAATAAATCCAAACATTTGTTTTAGGCAAAGGAATAAGGAAATCTTATCCATTTCCCAGTTTCACAGATCTTATAATACTCCTCACTACCTCAAAGCAAGTTTTCCTATCCGTCTTAAACCTGCTGCTGCAATTCTAACCGGATACAACCTTCCCTTTGCCTTTTACACAAGTGCCTTAAATGTATAATTTTCAGAAACAAGTACAGCAGTAATAGATCTCTCAATTCTTCAAGAACAGTTTCAAACAGTTTGCAGAGTTCAACTTTCAAAAGTGCTACTTCCTTTTCCCTTAGCAAACTGGGTCTCATTAAAAAGATTCAGGCAAAGTTCCAAAATAGCTAAAACAAAACCCCTCATCTTTGAGGCCCTCAATGACATTTAAGTTTGTTATTTCCATAAAACATCTACCTGCACCTTCACATACTGCAGTATCTTCATAAATCCGATCATAAGTGACTTTGGAAATCCATCATTAACATTTATAATTCATATACCTCATTCAAAACTTTTATCCAGTGAAAATGTTTTCATTATTTTTAAACTGTCTTTACAATGACTGACCCATGGCAGCCTGAGACTGAAATTTTATTTCCTACCAATATTTTACTCCTGTAAAAGGTGCCTGCAAATTATCTCAGCCAAGCTGCTCATTAGAACTCAGCTCCTGTATCGTAACAGGGTTTAACCTTCAAGCAGAACTGAACCTGTGTTTCAGTGGTTTAATACCAAAATTTAAAAAAACCTGAATAAATCAGATTTAATGGTAACACTGTGCACACTACCTTATATAAAAATATTAAACAGCTGGACCAGACATCCTACTGCAGTTATAGAGCCATGTAAGACACCAGGGAATGCCACAAATTAAAGCAGCAAAGTTAGTAGTCAGCTGGATGTAACTTCCCATCCATTAATGGGTTTAACCTCCATTAAGTCAGCAGATGAGAGTCAGAAGTGACTCCAAAAAATCACTCCACTATTACTTACTGGTGGTATTTTTGTCATTTCTCTGTTCCTACGTAGGCACCATTTCTTGGCTATGATGACATTCTGGCACATCCATTTGCAGTTTGCCCTGTTCTTGACAAAGCTCTGCCACCTCTGAGTGGATGCTGAGGTAGAATGCAAGACCAGGATGATCTCATCCCTCTGTTGAGCATTCAGCTCTGCAATTCCAGTAATAAAACTGCTGAACTGTTAAGCCAATTCCATGATCTTCTATTAGCCTAATGCAAGTTCTTGTAATGACCTGATTCACACAAGCCACCTCACTCTTTGCTGAAGAACAGAGAGACTTCTTCCCAGGCAAAACAAATTTTGGGTTTTTCGCCATTTGTTGATGTACAGGTGCCATGGTTTAACCCCAGCCAGCAATCATGTACAACACAGCCGCCTGTCACTCCCACCCCCCCACTCCCCTGATGGAATGGGGAGGAGAAGCAGAAAAAAAAACTTTGAACTCTTGGGTTGAGAGAAGAACATTTCAATCATTGAAACAAAGTAAAATATTACAATCATACTAATGCCCATACTAATAATTGTAATGGAAAGCAGAAAGAGAGGAATGAAAAGCCCCATGAAACACAAGCGATGCACAGCACATCATCCCCCCACTGACCAATGCCCAGCCCGTCCCTCAGCAGTGATCAGTGGCTCCAGGCCAACTCCCCCCAGTGTATATCCTGAGCCTGACATTCTGTGGTATGGAACATCCCTTTGGCCCGTTTGGATCAGCTGTCCTGGCCATGCTCCTTCCCACTTCCTTGTGCACCACCTCATTGGCAGAGTGTGGGAAACTGAAAAGTCCTTGATCTAGAGTAAGCACTACACAGCAACAACCAAAACATCAGTGTTATCACCATTCTTCTCATACTAAACCCAAAACACAGCACTGTACCAGGTACCATGAAGAAAATTAACTCTATTACAGCTAAAAGCAGGACAATGGGCAAAAAAAGAATAAAGGTATTCAGCAGTATATCCCTCAGCCATAATGTAAGAAGGGGCCGAAGAGTGAAGACATGCAAAGGTCATCCATGCAAGTCACTTAGGAGTGCCACAGTTGTCCTTCCTCAGTAAAATACTCCTGCAGTTACCCCTGTACTGAAAGCTTTCAATCTTGTGATAATTTTTTTTTTCAAGAATAAAAGCAGAAGGACAAAATATTTGTGCAGGACATAAACTTATTTTGGATGAAAATTAAAGACTTCTTGATTGCAAGGGATGAGAGAAGAGCTTTCCAGCAGATAGCTCAGGAACTAAGCTGATGCAAAAAAAGTAAGTTTCTGCTGAAAATTCCCCATTTTTACATATTCTTAACATTTTATCATTCTCCCACAGGAGATGACCAAATCCTGTGGACTTCTGTGGAGGAAGGCCAAAGTTTGCAGCCGTTCAGACAGCTGCACTTTGCTCCCTAGGAATATGAAACTCTCTCTCTCAAGAAAAGCTGCATTCAAAATGAGTAATCAGAGGAGTCAGTCCTGGTTATTGTCCCATAACATTAAATACAGTGAAAACACAGCACAGAGTTATGTATTACACACACAGAGCCTGACATTTTCATTGCTAGTGTCACCTACAGCTTAAGACTTTTTTCTCCATAAATCAAGAAGGATTTTTTTTTTATCCCTTCAGAAAGATGTCTAACGGCTATATTTCATAAAACAGTGTCACAGTTGTCACACACTAACCACATCCATTTAATAAAAAACAGAAGATTTTGTGGTCCACAAGCAAAAATCCAATCCCAAGCCACACTTATCTCCCCATTTCTGACCATCTTAATAGTTTCAGAAACCAAGCAGGGTAAGTCTCCTGTCAACTAACTTCTGATGTCCAGTCTGTGCTTTCCCATACTATTGCCGGTGTTCTTGTTAGCACTGAGAAACGAGCACCTCTCAGATTTACCTGTTCTTGATAGTGCCTGTAAGAGCAGAGAGATAACATCTGAAGGGTAGAGAATTGACTGTTTGAGTTGGAAAGGACCTACAGCAACCATCTGATCCAACTGCCTGAGCAGTTCAGGGCTGACCGAGTCAAAGCATGTTGCTAAAGGCATTGTCCAAACACCTCACACACTGGAAGTTGTGGGGCATTGACCACCTCTCTAAAGGCCTGTTGCAGTGTTTGACCATCCTCTCAGTAAAGAAATGCTCCCCAATGTCCAGTCTAAGCCTCCTTTGGTGTAGCTTTGAACTATTCCCATGCATCCTATCACTGGATACCAGGGAGAAGGGATCAGCACCTCCCTCTCCACCTCCCCTTCTCAGAAAACTGCAGAGAGCAACGAGGTCGCCCCTCAGCCTCCTTTTCTCCAAACTAGAAAAACACAAAGTCCTCAGATGCTCCTCATAGGACATTCCTTCCAGCCCTTTTGCGAGGTTTTTTTTTATCATCCGGATCCACTCAAGGATCCTTCTTAAACTGTAGAGCCCAGAACTGCATGCTGTACTCAAGGTGAGGCAGCACCAACACTGAATACAGAGGGATGATCACTCTTTTTGATGGGCTAATTTTGCTGTGTTTGATGCATCCCAGGATGGAATTTGACCTCTGGGCTGTCAGGGCACACTGCTGACTTCTGCTGAGCTGCTGTCAACCAGCACCCCCAGATCCCTGCTGCTCTCCAGTCACTGTTGTACCAATTTATATTTGTGCCCAGCATTCCTTGATCCCAGGTGCAGAATCCAGCTAAACTTCAACTTTCCAAATTTCATCCCAGTAATGACAGCCTAATGCTCCAATCTATCGATATCCCTCTGCAAGGCCTCCTGTCCCTCCAGAGAGCTAACAGGACCTCCCAGTGTGGCACTGTCAGTGTATCTGCTAAGGGTACAGTGAAATCCTGTGTTCAGATCAGTGATAAATATACTGAACAAGCCTAGAGCTGAACCCTGAGGAATGCTGCTGGTGAATGGCTGCCAGCCAGATGAAGCCCCCTTCACCGCAACCCTTTGAGCCGTGCCCTTCAGCCGGTGTTTCCCCCAGCACAACATGAGCCCCCTCACCCCACAGCTGGTCAGCTTGTCCAGAAGGATCCTGTGAGGGCATCAGTATCAAATGTCCTACTAAAATCCAGAAAAATTACACATCCCCTGCCTTCCCTTTATCCATTAGGCAAGCGACCTTACCATACAAAGAGATCAAATTAAACAGGACTTTCCCTTTGTTCACTGGACCTGATGACTGCACTATTCTTTAAGTGTCTTTCAATAGTACCCAGTATGATTTTCTCCACAGATTTTTCCCAGAAAAAAAGTTAGACGAACAGGTCTGTAGTCCCCTGGGTTTTCCCTCCTGCCCTTTTTGTAGATTGGAATAGCACTGTCTACCTTCCCGTTTCCAGGGATCTCGCCAGACTCCCAAGAGACCTTTGGTAGATGATTGAGAGAGATCCTGCCATAACATCTACTAGCTCCTTCAGAACTCCAGGATGAACCTCATCAAGCCCCATGGCTTTGGGAACGTTTAGTTGATACAACTAGTTCCTTACAGTATCAGCGTCCGCAAATGGAAAGTCATTGTTCCTGCACACTTGGTCCTCCAACTCAGAGGACTGGGAAGGCGCAGGTCTATCAGGATTATCAAACACTGAGGATGACTCCGCTTTGTCTTCATTCCCTGCAGCTGCACTCTCAGGTTTTAGTCCCTACACAACAGGAACGGTTTTTCAACACTGCACAGCAAGAGCTACTATGAGAATCTGTAACACTAAGACTCAATACAGCTTCTTATCAAAAACCTTCTGCCCAAACTCATTCTCACAAAAATGTGTAGAAACCCCAAATATTTTAACTTTTTAATTTTTTTCAAATTGCTGCAGTGAATCTACTACTGATCTCTGCTGGCTATTCCACATCTTGTAAACATTTACCAGCTCTCACAGGAAATCAGCAAAAGGACACACAATCACTTTTCAAACCACCTTTTCTATAATCCTCTTTCAAGCTTAGCCTCATGTATCATAAATTAATATCCCTTTCCCTTGTTCTCTCATTCTGTACTGTTAGCCCAGTAACAACAAAACCACTTTGTACCTCCTATATCCACATCAAAATTGGAATGACCTGCCATGCCCAAGAAAATGGACAACATTCTAAATAGTAAAGCAAATTAAAGTCCATAGATCATAATCTGATCTCGACATTGAATTTGCGAGGGTGCAATCCCTATCAGAAGGAAGATCTAAGTGGCAGCATACGGGACTGAAATCTCACTTTTTACCTAGATCTACTTCACAAAGGGTCTTTTATATCCGTATTTTAAGTCCTGTTTCACTTTCTCAGTATCCCCTGCACCCACAGTGATGCTGCATTTAAATTACCAATTTTTAAGACAGGGCTTGAAAATCACCTTCCTCCATAATGAGTGGGAGTTTTTTTCCTTCTGGAAACAGAGGAAGGTATCAAAATCAAAACATAATCTAAATTTCCACTGAACAATGCTTTCTTCCCCCCTTGGATTTGTCAGCTTTGTTTTGACTTTTTAATTAAAAGCTAATCTCGCAAAATGTAACTTTTAAAGCATTATTGTCATTTGAAATCATGAAAGATAGAATCACTAAGGTTGAAAAAGACCTCCAAGATCATCAAGTGCAACCCTAGACCTAATAACAGTCTAAAAGGGACTCTTCATCAGGAACTGTAGCTGACGGTACAAGGAGTAGTAATATAATTGAAAGAGGGAAAATTTAGGTTCGGTATTAGGAGGAAATTTTTTACCATGAGGGTGGTGAGATACTGGAACAGGTTGATCAGGGAGCTTATGGATGCCCCAACCCTGGAAGTGTTCAAAGCCAGGCTGGATAAGGCCTTGAGCAACCTGGTCTAGTGGGAGGTGTTCCTGTTCATGGCAGAGGGTTTGGACCAGATGATCTTTAAGGTCCATTCCAACTCCACAACATTCTATGAGTCTATGTCAAATATTCTATGATTCCATGTCAACTAAACCACAGCACTCTGTTGCCTCCAGTCATTCCTTAAACACCCCCAGGAATGGTGATTCCATCACTTCTCTGGGGAGCCCATGCTAATGCCTGACCACCCTCTCAGTGAAGAAATTCTTATGTCCCACCTGAACCTGTCCTGGCACAGTTTGAGGCCATCCTCTCTCATCTGGTCACTGGTTGCCTGGGAGAAGAGGCCAATCCCCACCTCACTACAGCCCCTTTCAGGTTCCATTCCTTTCTTACGTGTGGAGATACTCCCAGGAAACACATGTCATTGTCCTTGGTGGAACTACGCAGTGGCAAATCAGGGGGTTTGTGGGTAAACCTCTCATTTTGTCATGGAAATTTGGTCTTCGAGGAACGTGATAGGCAGAATTAGCACACTTACACCAATTTTTTGAGGCAGATTGTGACTGTTCACTCAGCTACAGCTCACGTTTTGACTTACCACACTGTTCACGCCAAGGCCTGGCACATGCTGGGAGCAGCATCATTGGGCCGAAGTGAGAGCAACAGGTCTTGCGGACGCAGCGGGCAGGGAGAGAGAAGGGCCATTCTGCAGCTGTTCTTACCTGCAGTGTGCTATCCCCCACAGCTCTCACCTCTCATGTCTCGGCAAAGTACCTGCCTGGCAGTTCCTTCAAAATCCTCTAACTGGCAGGAACAGCACACACCCAGCTTCCAAGCGGGGAAGTATAAAGCTGTCAGCTTAACCAAACTAGATCTAACACAGCAGCAGAACGGCAGAGGCTTTAAAACTAAAACAAAATCCAAAAAAAATCCCATCTGATATCATGTTCGTAAACTTTGACCACCATTTCTGCCTGTTCTAGCTCAAAAACTTAATCAACCTTTCTAAACTTTTGGGTTTTTAATTCTAATCCTTAAAGCACTACATGAAGACTGAAAGAGAGAATAGTTTACCTCTACACATTATATCGTTCTCAACACTCATCACTTTTTATTTTCTCAAACTAAACTGGAAACCCTTTCAAACAGGATCAGCATTTGAAGTGAAACATGCTATAAAATATAAAAAGACGTTTTCCCATGGAAAGCAGAATGCAATCAATTAAAAATCATTACTCTACACATCTTCAAGGTATTTGTTTCAACATCTAGATTGTAAGGATGTCCTCCCTGTAGCAAAGTCACCCTTATGGATGCCATTATCTTACTTTAGGAGATAAAAGCAACCTTGCCATACAAAGGCTACTCGTCTGCATCATTCAAATATGTTTATATGACTTGGGCTCCACTGACACCTCAGAGAGTCTGGTGATCATTTTGTTCAAAGTCAATGCCACGTGTCTGACAGTTGGTAAATTGAGCCTCTCGTTTCCTGGGCAGGATTCCTCCTTCGTTATCTTTCAGCACCCTGAAAAAGATCGCTTTCAAAACTGAACCTGCCAAGTTAACCACTTTCCTCCTGAGCAATCTCTAGAATGTGCGCCTTCCGAGTCGATGTGCTGTCATTCTTTCCTTCATTTAGGGCACCTTGAGAGTCAATGCAATGAAAGAAAACCCTGGCAGCCCACTGGCAGTGATGATGGTAACTCATAATGCAATGGAATTGCGTAAGCATTCTATGTGCACGCATCCATCCATGCATTTAACCACACACCTCTGGCTACATGCCTACAAACACCTGGGGCTGTCACTGCTGCTTGCAGACCTGGTGTCACCAAATCTCAAATGAAATCAGAAAAGTAGATGAAGCGTAGCAAAGACCAGTCAGTGAGATAACTGCATGGCATTTCTGTTGCCAAGCCAAAGATTTAAGATTTACATGGCAGCTTCGCACCATCCAAAATACTGAGCAATACTGAACAGGGCAAATGCAAGAGCCAGGACCTGCTGGTACTTTGTAGGCATCCAAGCCTACAAGCACATTCATAAAGCTAAGTACTTGGTTTTGTGCTCTGTTAGGTAAGAACAAGTTTAAACAACAGTTCCAGGTTAAGAAATTGCATACACATCTTCACTGAAACCCAGATCTGAAGCCAAAGGAATTTCAAATTTTCTAGAGACTGAGCAACACTATCTTAAGTGAGCAGTTAGCTTGTGGAGGGTACTCGAGAGACTGACAAAACCTGTAGGAAGCTTTTTATTTACTCCTTCAGGGAACCTGACTATGCCCAAATGCCTCATCACACCAACAACTGTAGGTGGACAGGGATGAACAAGGGATGCACCCTGGGAAGGAACCAAACCCCACTCCAAGAAACAGGTAGGAATTAATACTATAACAGAAACAGCAGCTCTGCAACTCTGTCAGAGATAAAGAACTAATCAGCCAGAATACACTATCTGGGATTGTACTTCCTTTCATACTCAGGGCTTTCCCAAGAGGAAGCTAATAGTGAACAGGAAACAAGGATTTGCAAGGAAACCTAATGCAAAATCGTTTTCTTGCTAGCAAATTAGATACAACAGCAGAATACTTGCTCCTCGCAGTCCCACCATGTGAGGTATTTCATACTGGGGAGGGTCTCAACTGGCTCAGCCATGTTCAAATTCAGGCTTCACCAGGCCTCCTGGAGACATTTACTGCAAAGCATCTTTGTACTTGCTGCATTATTCACAGCACTAGGAGATGCTGGAGATCTTCTCACTTGGAAAGCAATTCTTCTAAATTGGAAAGAAGGCACAACACCTTCCCATCATGCTGTCATATTGGATTTTGAACTCTTTTTGACACTAGATTGTGTCAAAAAGGAAATAAAAATAAAAACGCAAATTGACAGCTTCTGCAAAGCTTGGGAACTTTGTTTGAACTCAATTAATCTGGTTTAGAAACTATTCTCTAACACCATCTGACATGCAGCAAAGAACAGAGGTTCTCAAAAGGAAAGTGGCTGCTGCCAAACTTGGCCTTTGCTCCTCTTTCATAGAGGCACAAAAGAGAACGGAAAAAAAAAAGAAATAATACATCCAGAAACCATTAGGGGTATGAGGGACCACTGTACTCAAGGTTTTGAAGAAATGAACATTGTGTTTCCACAGTCTGCTTTTCTATAGGAATAGAGATATATATATACGCACGTGATATATACAAATATATTATGAAGAGAGTAAGCTATTTTATACAAATTTCTGCTCAATGTTTGCTTGACTACAAGTAAGGCTGTAAAGTATCTTGACATTTTTCCACACATGATATCAAATTTGTTAAAAAATTTGTTTTGTCACAATTAGCTCTGTCACAGACTTCCCACAGGACAAGGAGGCAGAGAGAATGCTTGAGCTTCTCTCTGTTCAGAATGACTGATCCTCATGAGTATGTTTTTCTGTATCCTTATATTACTAAATGTATTTCTGCTGATGTGCATCTAATGATGTGCCCCAAAGACTTTAAAGGAGGTGGTTCAGAAGGAGGTGGCAGCTCCATAGATTACACATTACCTTTGCTGATTTCTTTGTCCACACGCACTAAGTGAGAGGAGACAGACTACACCACCCTATACACGCTGTATCCTCTCCAACCCAGACAGCATAAGAGAGCTCTCCCACACCTGGAAAGACTTCCTAGCAGGCATAGCTGAAATTAAAGGCTCCCTGATAAAGAATCTGGCCATCCTTTTCTCTCATTCCCAATAAGATCTACTGCCCTCCTCGGGCTTTGTTGGCATGCCACTTCATGCTGACCTTGGCAATAAATATTTCTAAAATTACACAGATTTCCCATTGCGATCAGACAATAAACATTATTAGTTATGTGTTTGCCAAGGCAAGGGACAGAGAAGCACTGATCAAACACTGCATGTTAATGTCTGTGAGGATATTGCAATTTAAGTCCAAGGGTTTGCCAGATGTACATCAAGGGACACGGCTAATATCTGTCATGAGAATCTCCATTTTTCTATCCCTTCACATTTGTAACACACCTAGACAAAAGCAAAATTACTCGTCCTTAGCAGGACCTTGTTACTCTAAGCACTTTGGAGAACACTCTTTATACCTATGGAAAGCTTCATAACATGCTTGTAGCCTATTTCCTATATTTAGGTTTGAATATTGCAACTTCTGCAGGAATACTACCAAAAAAAGAGGTTAGTAACTGTTAAACAGAATTTCATTTGCTGTCATTTATCGTATCAGGCTGCTTTTCAAAAAGCAATATGAAATGAAGCTTGTTGAAATGCATCCATATGACAAATGCCTATTTCCTGTCTCCACTTCAATTTTATAGTGACATGTCTGCCCTTATTAGATTTAGTACCTGCTGAAGTCAAAAGAAAAAAATTCAAAATGGCAAAGAATATCTAAATCTGTGCCACAGTCGTGTCCAGAAATCCTAACTAAAGGGCTGCCTGAACTCCAAAACCCAGGACAACTCAAGTATCTTCCACTTGCATACTATGAACATTTTTAAAAATACTGTGAAGCTGTCTTCAGTGCTTCAGAAATTTTCTATTAAACTATACAGCAATAGATAAAATTATTTGGCAAAGTTAACAAAAAAAACCCCTGTTCTCAAGACACTAGAAGCATTATTCAGTTGATACAAAAGAACTGCATAGATTTAACCTCAAACAAAATTTCAAACAGCTCTATAACAACAGAAAGGCATGATGAGACTGAGGCTGTAAACAGACCTTGCATCTTCCAAAACCATTACAAACAGTATCAACATACTTCCAGAAAAGGTAAGCTTAAATTAATAAAACAATAGGAGTGTAATATGCACTTGGACTATGAAAAGGACTTCCAGAATGCCCAATTTCTTTGATAATTCCACTAGCATAACTAGTTTATAAATTCATGATATGGAGTAGATGACTCACTCTCAGCCTACCTTTAGTGTCCTCATACTGATAACTCTTAAGACCATTATCAGATGAGAGAAGCTTTCATAATTATGATAGTCAGCATGAAGAGCAAGGGGTGGTGGGTAAATTAAACTTCAGCTACAATTTACCAGTTGTATCAGGAGCTAGTATAAAATTGCAGCACTCTATTAAGGCTGTAGTTCCACATAATTATTTTTACTGGCTGCACATCTGATTTAAGAGGGCTAACTCTCCCTCCCAGCTCTGATCTCCTCACAGCAGAGTCCACTTCCACCTTACTTAAGCTGATTCAGTTATTCTTGATGCCAGGCTCTAAACTAGAGCTGTGAAATCATGCTGATAAAATAATGTAAACATAAATAAATGAAACTTTCATGAAGCTACAGTAACTTCCCCAGTTTTGAATCTAACCCTCTGTTGTTCATGAACTGTAACTATTTCTTGATTTTGGGAATGTATTTGTGTTTCTGCCATTTGTGTCTAAACACTGACTGCAGGGAGACAGTGACATTGAAACAGATCATCACATTCATCAGCTGCTCGCTGGGTGCAAAGTGCTGGGGTTATTTTGGTCAGTGCTATAGTCTAATATATGTATCACACTTCCCCCTTACCATGAATGAAAGGTGAGGGTGAAGTCACATGTTTGCAGATAGTTTTAAACACACTGGAAATAGCTGAGCTATCACACCAAATTTCTGTGAAGTTTCATCCAAACAATAACGAAACTGCAAGGTCCACAGAGCTGAACAGCATTTCTTTTTTTCAGTTTTAAATATTGCTATTCTGCCCTCAGCCTTGGCTGCAGCACAGTTGAGGCCTGCACTCCTTCTTTGGGAACCTAGGAGAGAGCTGCTTTGGGACTTTTTTGGGGGCTGAGACTACCATTTGGCCTCCAGCTGAGCTGCAGCATCAATCCTGGAGTGACAGCAGAGCTCACGCATTCAGCAGTTCGTGCCTTTAGACGAGCACAAATAATTCACAGGCCAGTGGGTGACTATGACAGATGGCAACCTCTGAGTGATGAAGGCCAAGTTCTCCGCTGAAGTGAACAGGGACAGCATGGCAGGAAAGCCAGGGAAGCAGGGAGTACAACCTATCCAAAGTCACAGAGCAATTCCTGTACATTAACAACTACTCATTTTCATTTCAACAGAACCTCACAGCCTCTCCCTGTTTCCACTCCCTTTACTTCTAATTTTCCCTCCTTCAGTACTCTTTCCTTACCTTTTTCCAAGTTTCCATTAGACACATCTCATCCCCTCAAGTATCACTTCATGGGATGCACTGACCTCCTCCTCTGATTTTCTGCACCAAATATCCTTGTCTGACTTAAGAGATGTTTCCACATTTAAACTCTAGTTATGAAAGCAATGGTGGCAAAGGGTGGGAGGTTTGTGGAGTCAGCACACAGACACACAGTGCAGAGTTTCAATCTGTGGTAACACGTTTTTAGAGGGAGCATCGAGAAGACTGTTTGCTTCTGCTAGTTTAAATAAAATGAAAGGCCACAATTCTGAACCTGACTCATTACTGGGCACAGTCTGAGCTACTTTAAGCAAGCAGTGAGGTACAGAAGCAATACCAGCTGTAATCACTGTAGGTCCGACATGCTTAGAAATTAATCAAAGCAGTTACTGCAGAATACTTTCAAGTGATTTCAAGAGTTCAATTTCTACATAGACACTCTTAGCTCAGAACAAATGTCCTCATAGGGGATTATATCTATATAATTAATTTAAAGTAGCTTATTTTAGGAAAAGTCCAGGAATAGACAGATCTTAGCATTTGGCTGATCACACAGTGAAAACTTTCCAATGCAATTCACTTGCCCTACAGCTTTGTTCGTTTTGTTTCAACTTCATTTCGAGTCTTTACTGGCTACTTAGGTCACTTCCACTACAACCTGTGATCTTACAGAAGAAACCAGAAAAGGAAAAGTATCCACTGCATCGAGAAGAAACAGGGATAGGGATAGGCAGGGCTACAGAGTACAGCATTTCCACCTCTAGCAATCAGCCATAACAATTTGTGGGTTGAAACCAGAGGGAGATGTCTCATTACACCAAGCAAGGAGCTAACGCACAAAGCTGTGACACAGTACTACTCAACACCAAGCAAGTAGAAGACATGGTATGCTCCAGGATAGTATTATTTTAATCTCTCTTTTTTCCAAGTTGACCAGCCAACAATACTGAGTTTAACTGAAGGAGACAGGTTTGACTTTTGTTTCAGATCTCTTTAAATAGATGAGAGTTTTGAATTGAAAAGACAGCTGATCAAGACTTTCGTGTGGCTCCTATCCCTCACCATGAGACTACATCATGCAGCCAAGAAATAAAAAGAGAGGTTCTGCCTCCTTACGATCTGGCTCCCTCTTCCCTGTGCCTGGTGAAGTCCTGGCCAAACTGAGGGGGAGAAGAGCTTATTCCGCTATTGTAACAGAGGGAAAACATCACATCTCATGCTTCTAAAACCCTGTTAATTTGAACACCATTGAGAAGTTCAAACTGCCAATAACTGCCATTTTCTTTTAAAGAAGATGGGCTTCATAGTGAAGAAAGGAAGAATGTTACACTGTTAACCACCTTGAATGACTTGTTTCTTGTTTTTCCACCTGATTTGTTTCCACCATCGAGTGTGCTTTGTGCAAACTTCTCTGTTCAGAGCACAGAGCTTTTTTTCCTTCCCTTCTCCTGAACTCCAGGAAAGACTCTCTACCATTGCAATCTCCTCAGCTTACATTGGCAGAGCTCCAGATGGGAAACAAATGCTGATCCAAATCATTCTCTCTCGGACCCCTTGCTACACATCCATTCACGTGGAGTTCAGCAGAAAAAAAATAAGAGTGGTAACACTGACAATGTGGCACAGTTCACCACAGAAGACACACAAGATGTGTTAAAAGCAGATTAAGAGATTTTTTTTCTGAAACAGATGTTCTGTGTACTGCAATCCCACTTAACTGCCTTTGGTAACACATGCAATGCTTGAAAACCCATCATGTCAGAAATGCTAGCATTTTCCAAATGTATTATACCCACCAGCATCACCTTTATGACCTTTTTTCTTGAGGGTCTCCAGGGAGTTTAAAGACCAGCTTCTACCTCCACTAATACATAGAGCAAAGACAGCTCAGACCCAAGTCCTCCTTTTAGTACTCTCCACATTGTATCTTTGCAGCCAAATATTTTCCAAAGAACCCTTTACTCAAATTTTCAGAGGCGCTCTGATGCACCACTTAAGCAGCTGAAGAGGGGAAGAGCTGTTACAAATGTGCTTGGAGCTCTGCCGCTCTTGAGATGACACCAAAGGTCAGACTTTTTCAGTACCAAAAGGACAAGCAGCATCCCAAGCACCTGGAAAACAGAGCCACACAATTAAGAAATCAGGAACTGAGGTGGTAACTTTTGCCTCATTCTTCTATAGCCATTAAACACACCCTAAATCAGAAAGCAAATATTCAGTACCATCTCTGACCACATGAAGTTGCTCCTGTTTTTAGTCTCTTTACCCACTCTGAGCCAATCTTGTCACCATTGCTTTCAGAAGCCTGATTTTATCTTTTTATCACTGCTGCTACAAGACAGCTTGACTGCAATGAACATGTCTGTAATGAAATCAGTTGACCCAGAAAAGAAGTGCTAACACCAGTCTGGATTAAAAACAAGTACAAGTAGATGTTCCCTCTGACTGCAGGCAGTCCATGCTAAAATGCTGGAGCAATACAGGCACTGTAAAAGAAGGTCCCCTGATTCTGCCCTTTTGCCAGGTTGCTAAGCTTTCCTAAATTTTCCACAGGTTTAAGCATGTGAGTGACCTACTTAAAATAATGTAATTAAAATAAGCAAGAGTGCAATTATCTTTGCTATAAGAAGGTCTAAAGTTTTCAATTCTTTTTTCCTCAAAAAGCAAAAGTTTTCTTAGATGTATTGTTAGGACAAAGCAATTTATTTTTGCAGGCTTTAGTTTTAGACTTTTTAAAAATGTGGATATTCATTCACTGACACAAAACTTGCTTAATAATACATGCCTGCTCTACTTACTTGTTTCATTTACCTTACAGATTTCTCTAATATGAGAAAAGGTCCTTCATGAAAGGACAGATTTTTTTATGGGCCAAGCCCACACTCCAGAAACATGTGTAGCAGCACATGTCTTCATCCAGGCTTCTATTAATCAGATGCTTTTTATCTTTTCTGACTTGAAATGGTAATGCAAAGTAAAATAGTGCTCTCACACAGAGAAAACTGCAACTCCATCTCAACTGGTTTTCTCTGCTTATTAGACGCCAAGCTTTCTCCTAGCCTCTCAGTAAACCCCTCCTACTCACAGTGCCTCTCAAAGATCATAATAAAATCAAATATTTATCTTGCATTCCTGAATGGAGAGTGTGTGTGCACACATGAGGGTGGAATCAGGAAATCATGAAGCAGAGAGGACTGGACACAAGAATAGCCATACAAAATCACCCAAACCCATTAAATTTAAGAGCTTTCAGCTGATGTCAAGCATGTCTGGACTAGCTGAGGAAGAAACAAGTTCAGTTTAAAAGATCACCATATGAAATTATTCTAATTCCTCCAGGTAAAAGGGGCTTTTGTTAACATACTACAGTTACCATTATAGGTCACACTGCCGACAGTTCACATCCAGCAGAGACACCAGTGAATATTTTAAATTACATCTGTCCTACTGTTCAGAGCTAAATCTGCTCTGGGAGCAGGAACCCAACTTCACTGCAGCATGCTCCCTTCCTGCAGTGCTTGTTCACACTGACTGTAGACACTGGGATCTTGGCAGTGCCAGAGGAAGACAAAGCTCAACCTCAGTTTCCCATTTGAGAGGTAAGGTGTGCAGGGCTTAAAACTGCTTGGTAGGATTGAAGAATAAGCAGTTTACCATAGAGGGCCTGGGATAATGTTTGTAGTCAAATCCAAACTTCTTAAGCACAAGGCTGGAATTCTCCTTTACTGCAGAGCTGACACTCCAGTCTGAGAGTTCATATTTCATACTAAAAAAGCAATGAAAGGAGCTCCCATATTTCCTGGTTAACATTTCAGCCTTCTAAAGGGTAATAAACCAATATCTCACTACAACAACAGATAAGTCAGACAAATAAAATGCCAAACTACTTTAGAAATAAGCTAGTCAAGATAATAGAATGAATCTCTTGAGTAGCCATTAACAGCATTTGGCAAAGATGATTCCAGAGGGCATATGATATCTAATACAAAAGGATGTGCTATTTTTGTATCTCTCCTTTAAAATTAATTTAGTGCTGACAAAAAGATACCTGCTTAATATCTAAAACCTTCCCCACATCCTTAGGAGGAATGATACCACTAACAGTTCTATGAAAAAAACAAAGCAGAGGCTGCATGGTCAGACAGAGGGAGCCCTGTGCTCAGACTCAAGGCCAGGGATCCTTATCCCAGTTCTCCTGCCAGCCAAGTGACCATGGGGGCAAACTTCTTTCCCTGTCACATATCTGCAGTGTGAGGTTATCACATATTTCACAAAACACTGAGATGCATCAGCACAGAGCGTGCTGCAACAGCTCTGTGTTTTTATTACCACCGAATTCCCTAGCTGCGCAACTAACATAAAGGGAATAAAAACTCCATATCAACCAAATAAGCAGCTAAGTTGTGAGTAAAACAGTAATATGGGATACAGACCTATTTATTTGCTTGCATTGCCTTCCTGCAAAACAAAGACGACAGCAAGTGCCCATATTAACAGTTACTCAGCGTCACAAAGCAAGAATATATCAGCTAGACCTAACTTTTCCTATTGTGCTTTCTGAATGGTTTGCCATTATCACTATAATACAGCATGAAAAATACTGCACTCTTCAGCCTCTATTTTTTGATTAACCAGGTGCTCTGGGAATTTCTGTCTATCCCCATTCATAATCACAAGTTGTTATTCCCATTTTCAATGTGACTTGCTGGCAATTAGATCTATTTGGAAAGAAAAAACTTTTTTTTCGTTCACAGAAATTACTTACTTATTTTTAAAAATAAACCAGATCTGTTAGGTTAAAAAGCTAATTCTGATCCTTCCTTCTGCCTAGTTTTGATTAAGTTTCCTCATTTTCCAGTGACTCTCACAAGAGTTGGAGAAATTCAGCATCTCTCATAAGGCAAGTGGGAACTTTGGAGAAGCTTGCAGTATGATAATGAAAGCTCTTGCAGCAAGTCTTTCATAATATCAGTTATCCTCAGGGTACCCAGCCCTCTGAGATCGAAGACAGAGACAGGGAGCCCCATAATGCAGGAGAAAATGGTCAGTGAATGAAAGCCCCAAAATCCAGGAGAAAATGGTCAGTGACCTGCTGCACATCTAGACATACACGTGTCTATAGGATCCACCCAAGGGCACTGAGGGAGCTGGTAGAAGAGTTTGCCAAGGCACCTCCCCTCATTTGTCAGCTGTCCTGGTGAACCAGGGAGGTCCCAGCTGACTGAAGTCAGCATTTGTAATGCCCATCTACAGGAAGGGTCGGAAGAAGGATCCGGGGAGCTACAGGCCTGTCAGCCTGACCTTGCTGCCAGGGAAGGGCATGGAGCGGATTGTCTTGAGTGCCAGCATGTGGCACATGCTGGACAACCAGGAGATCAGGCCCAGCCAGGACGAGTTTGTGAGAGACAGCTGCTGCTTAACCAACCTGATCTTCTGCTATGACGAGGTGACATGTTTAGTGGACGAGGGAAAGGCTGTGGATGTGTCTATGTGGATTTAAGCAAAGCCTTTGCATTGTTTCCCACAGCACTGTCCGGAGAAGCTGCCTACTCATGGCTTTCGGTGGGTGCACTGCTCACTGAGTAAAAACCTTGATGCCTTGTAGAGGCTGACCTGGAACAGAGGCTGGGCAGAGTGAAAGGGTAAAGGATAGGGATTTATTGAAAGACCTTCACAGGGTACACCTTGGGCAGTGCAGGAGTCTTGCAGAGACTACACCCAAGATGGACACAGTCACATGTTTTTTGGACAGATGTAAGTTTTGTCCATTTGCATATTAGAGGTTAATTGTCCAATTACAGCTTCAGGCAGTGGAGTCTCATTCTCTTAGTTTGCTCCCTCCCCCAACTCACTTTTGTTTACATTTGTCAGGGCCTGAAACAGTGAGGTGTCCTTGATTCTCAGGCCTAGAGAGGAATTGTTGTGTCTGACCAAAATGGGAAGAGCAGTTGCTAACACTCTATATGGAGTTTAGAGTTATATACTAAAGAATTGCAGGATTAGAAATATATGAAAATATAAAAGCTAAAATCCTAAGGCATCAACCTGACTGGATGGCCAGGCCCAGAGATGGTAGTGAGTGGTAGGTAACAAGTGACAGGATGAGAGGAAAAGTCCTCAAGTTGCACCAGGACAGGTTTAGATCGGATATTTTAAAAATTTCTTCACTTAAAGGATGGTCAGGCATTAGAACAGGCTGCCCAGGAAAGTGGTGCAATCACCATCCCTGGAAGTCTCAAAAAATGTGTTGATGAGGCATCCCAAGTGACATGGTTTAGCGGTGAACACGGTGGTAGCCAGGTTAACGGCTGGACTCGGTGATTGTAGAGGTCTTTTCCAACCTTAACAATTCTATGGTTCTAAGTCCTGAGGGGTGCAATAAGCAAAGCCCCAGCTCATGGGCCAAGGAAGACCTTTTTGAGGACTGTGCACAATGTAGTTCTCTCCTCTTAGTTGAGGTGCACTCAATGAGCAGAGAGAAACTCTTAGTTTGCAAATCTCTTCCCTGGTCTCAGATTCCTGGTCCTTTGCTTTCACAGGCTGGGCTAAAAATCAGGGTTTCACCTTCAGGACTTCTGTTGCCATTTATAGCTGGAAAAGGGCTTCTCAGAGTGAGATTTTCACTTCTTATTGATCACTGCTGTCAAAGGAGCCTGTAGGTTTTCTCCATCCTGTCAGCCCTCATGTGTTTAGTATGGCAAACCAGCCTCCCTGTCAGCAGTGAGGCAAGAAGCAGGAAGAGCTAAAGAAAAACAAACATTGGTGGGGAAAGCGAAGCATTATTTCTCTCCACAATTCCACTCCTAACATCAGGCATGCAGGTAGAACGCATTTTCATGGCACAGACCCTTTTAAATCCCTCAGAATCTACAACCTGACAGCTTCTGGTCTAGACTCATTCACTGTCTGTGTGCAAGTACTGCACTGACACAGGCAGGATTTTCCCCCCTCTTTGTGTCAGCAAAAGGAACACAGCAGTGTGCCATTTTTCCACAAGGTCATCTCCTTGTCTGTACAGCAGAAGTGACTATTCTGGTTAAATCTCACCTCCCAGTGACAGCACACTTGAGATAATAATTCACACTGCCTGATTTCCATGGTGCAATACTACCTGGGAGACTCACACTTCTTTGGTATGAAGTACAAACACTTATTTATGCATAATCAAACACATTGACTGTCAGCCCAAACAGATGCCCCCAGCACTCATATTTACCCAAAAGGCCCTACACCAGAAAAAAAGCACTTGTTCTTAGTCTGTGAAGGCCACCTTATAGACTCAATATAAGAAATTTCTGCAGAGAAACAGATTTTGCTTGATTTTTTTTTCGGCACACTTTATACAGCAGTGCTGTGCACAATACTGTAAGGATGAGCAAGTAAACGTGGCCCTAAGACCTGTATCCTCTAAATTATACAGTCATCCTGTGTGAATATTTACAGTAACAAAGAAAACAAAGAAGCCTCCCACTCTTCTTCAAACCTTGCCTGGAAGCTCTGCTGAGTTAAATATATAATACAAAACCAACAAAAACACTAACAATGCATAAAATTGGGTCAGTCTAGCTGCTGAAGGTCTATGTTTGCTGCATCTCCTTGGCCTAAACCTGTAATTCAGTTTGAGTTGAAAGCAAAGTTGTTCAAGTTTTGACATAGTAATTCAGTAAATAATACAAAAAACCCTAGTCCAATTAAAGACTCTCTTAGTTGGTAAATTATGGCCACACTACCAACAACTACACTACCTGCTCCATTTAATTGCAAAACCTACATGAACAGAAGAGCCCTTTTGAGGGACCTGTGTAACAACAGGTACTTTGTTTTTCATAGACAAAAATGAAAGGTGAAAAAGTACCGAAAAGAGTTATTTTCTAGCCTAAATAACTGAGATTTTATTCACTCAATTCAATTGACACAGGGTAAGGTTAACTATATAGAACAGATCTTAATTCCACTTGTAACTAACATGGAAGTCATAGATCAAAGATACACATCAACAAAAAGAAAACACATTAAAAAAAAAAGGAAAAAACCACACACAACCAAAACAAAGAAACAAACAAACCCCAAACACCATATAACCAAAGCAATCCGAGACCTAGAGACCTAGGAGTAGGAGGAGAAGGATTACTGAAAATCAAGCAATGTAAAAATTCCTAATAGACACCATCCTTTTAGGGTGTGAGCTTAACCAAGTCAAAAGTTGATACCAGCTAACATCAGTGGGCTTCAGCTCCACTTCACACTACGCACCCTGACCAAATCCTCAGTTTACATGTGCTGCAGAAGTCCACAGACCTACATGGATTTAAATAACCACCTGCAATTCCCAGTGAAAAGGGACACCATGCAATGGTGATTGTTTCTCTGAGTGTCTTCAGCACCTTGCAAACAGTAAGTACTTGCTATTTGCTATCACCCATATTTTCTTTTAAACTGGAAGCCAGAAATTATTTTTCCTTCTAGATTTCTGATAAAATCTGAATTCTCCTCAGGTTGGGACTGGTCACTCTGTCACCTGTAAAAGTTTAAAGGAAACCAAAACATTTAAATAAAATAAAGGGGGAAGAATGAGCCTCTACTGAAAAGCTTCATCACTTCAGATACATCCACTTGGAAGTTATTACAGTTTTATTTCTAGCTCTAGTCTTCCAGAAGATTCAGAAATATTTTTCCCTACAGAGCTTTAGAAGGGACTGAACATAAACACCAATGCATCATCATCTTCCTTTCTGCCTACTTCAGGAGCTTCACTCTGTGAGATTATCCCAAATATATCTCAGTCTCTCAGCCATTTGTTGCTGGGTGATCAACTATATAGGTACAGCAACTCTGCCAGGTGCTGCAGCACCTCTTTTTTTAATCTATCTGTCCTTTCCTTCCCACAGTGTGTTCTTCTACACCTTCACTGTTTTTATAACATGATTTCAAGGACTGGACCAGGTTTTTTCCCTATTCAAAATACACAGGCTGTGAAAAACATATGCAGGTTTGGGGGAAAGAATGAAGATTGAGAGATTTCATGCATGACTTTGGTAGACAGGTTTTTATTTATTTTAATTTTTTTTTCTCTTAAACAGAGAATTCTCATATCGGCATTTGTCATAAATAAAAAAAAATGTGATCTGAGTAGGAAAGAATACAGTTGTGCTCAGTATTCAGGTAAACAACAGCCACATCAGATGAAGTCAGTTTTCCAGTAAGAAAAAACAGAGGATACTGGGCTAATAATTAAATTTCCACTTCAGTCTCCTCCAGCGAAGGGCTCAGTACAGTGTCCTTCCAGGCCACCACACCCCAGGGGAAACAAGGAAACACAATCCACATCAGCAGTAAGCAACACCTCTTGGTACCAGTCTGATCCATTATATTAATTGTACTACTTTCTGCAGATTGCCATTTCTGCTCTCTAAAAAGCCATTCACTGAGGCCTACAGTTGAAATGCAATTATCTACTCAGAATGTTATTTCAAATCAATAAATTGATCACAACTATTCACGTACCTGATGGAGGAATGAGAGCTCAGAGCACTTGATGTGATCCCAGTTGACAAGGCGGCCTCTCTGCAACCAGCAAACTGGGGACCTGCAAAACAAGAGCCTGTGTGTCAGAAGTTACACGTCTTTTACAAAATCCAAGGAAAACAACTCTTTCTAACCGTGCCTTTGGGAAGGACAAAAGCGACCTCCCCATATTAACTATGCTAAAACCACTGGATTGAAACCTACCAGAGAAAAATCTGGCAATGTGTGACTGTAAAGGGATGGTGCATGAAAACCCACAGCTTGGCTCATGAAGCCGTCAGAACGACAACACCCACCGATGGCAACGGAGGGAGACATCACATTCTCAAGCTGGTGGGATCATGTTCTTCACTCTCAGTGGGATTTAAGGTCCTTTCTCCCATGGGCACTTCTGAACATCCCACACAGCATGTTTCCACTTAGGCCCATGTTCAAGTATTTCATTAGAACAGGGCAGCATTACCAGCTTCTTTGCATAATCTGAATCCTATTAAACACTGGATCAGATACAAGCACTTCATCTCATCAAACACTGGATCAGGTATCAGCACTTCATGGACCTGAGACTCAAAAAAGACATGTACATAAATTCTACACATCCAGAATATATAATGTATAAATGCAATGCTGGGGAGGAGGGAAGTTCATTGAAAAACAGAAAATACAAGGAACTGAGAAGAAAAATTAAAAATCAGCTTTCTAAAATCAAAATGTTTTCATAAAACACAGAGCATTAGAATCTCTATCTTACATACTATTTTGTTTTTTAAGAAAGTTATACTTCTGATCTGTTTTTGTATAACCACAAAAACTAATTTTTCATTTATAGTTTTTAAAGTAAGCTGAGCTCTCCCCAAAATCTCATGCATACAGAAATTGAAAAGGCTTTGTTAAACTTATCTTTAAAAAAAAATTTAAGAAAAACCATCAGTAAACCAGCAAAAGGTGCCATAGTGGGACCACAGTACACAAAATAATGAAGTACCTGCACATAGCAGTGGACGAGACAAGGCGGACGGAAAACTAAACCTCCATCCCAGGTCAGGCCATTGCCCACATGATGCCCTGTATCAAAACCTAACTTCACAGAATCTCAGGCTGGTTGAGGTTGGAAGGGAGCCCTGGAGGACATCTGATCCAACTGTCTGGTTCAAGCAGAGGCACTTAGAGCCAGATCCCAGAATCGTATCAGACAGCTTTTAAAGACCTCCAGTCACAAGGCTGCACAACCTCTCTGGGCAGCCTGAGCCAGCGCTCAATCACCCTCACAGCAAGAGTATTTTACTGATGTTCAGAAAGAACTTCATCTCTTTCAGTCTGTGCTACTGTTCCTGTCACTGGGCATCACTGGAAAGAGCCTCACTCCAATCCTCTTTGTACCCTCCCTTCAGTTTTATAGATAGATAGATAGATAGGTAAGATTCCCCCCGAGTCTTCTCCTCGAAAAGCTGAACAGTCCCAGCTCTCTCCTGTCAGCCCTTCTCCATTACTCATCTTTGTGGTACTTCGCTTCCATCATGGTAAGACCCTCACACAAATGCACACTGCTTCTCAACTGCACATGAAGTCTTGTCAAAGCCCACAGGACACTTGGCAGGTGCAGATGTTAGGTCCCCTTGAAATGCAAAGCACCTGGGAATCAACACTCCAACAACTTGCTACCAGCAGGTTTTAGTAAAAAGGTGACATGGTGACACTTCCCTTGCTCCAGGAGCTCACAGAACTTGAAAAGAAACGTTTTATCAAGTGCTATGGCTCTACTCATGCTTCTCACCCCCCATCACCCCAATTATGGGCTGCTTGAAAGGCTTTAAAGGGAAGGCTTTTAAGTGAATGTGCCAGTTTGGACACAGATTTAGGAGGAAACAACCCAAAAGGGGTTGTCATAGAATCACCCCAAGACAGTGAAGAATGTTATAAGCAGAATAACAAGTGGTTTTATGCCAATGCAATGACTTCCATAATTATTAAGGCAGAATTAGTATACTTGGAATGACAGAAACTATCAGGAATGGACAATTAAGAGTACAGATTAATCCTCAAAGACAAAATGCTTTAAGACCTAACAGCCTGACTGAAACCAGTGAGATCAGAGAGAGATTTAACTCTTTCAAAAGGCCTATAAGGCCTTTGATGCTTATTTTCCCAGTAGGCTTTCCTTGCCTTCAGTTCAAAGTCATCCAAAAGGGTGAACTTCAAACACCTGTTTCAAGTGAAGAGGATGACAATGGAGGATGCGTTTTACTCAACCAGACACACTCCACAGGAACAAACACAGATGTTCAGCACTCGTATCTTCTACTTCGTGAGTAAAAAAAAAACTGTGTGGTCTAATTATTGAATAAATAAAATAGATTAATTAGATTAGACAGTCAGAAGAAATAAGGCCATTCCCTCCCATTTAAGCACACACACAGTGCAGAAGACGTATCGAGAACAAAAAAAAAAAAAAATCTATTGCAAAAATTAAACAACTCAAGTACAGCACTAGAAGATCTTTCAGGAAAGAAGTGATTCTATATGGGAAAGGAGACTATGAACTACTGATTGCATCAATGTGTCCTTACCCACTTCTGAACGCTTCTGCTGCCTAGAACAGCATTACTGCGTCAGGCACGGAGCCTGAAGTGCCACGTGAGGAACAAAATCTGCTCTCCCTCATAATACCTTTTATCCAAATTGCATCCATACCACAAAAACAGATTATTCACAACTGGGAAAATGCATCCAAACTCTATTTCAGCAGCTTTTAAGAGAGGACTTTATAGAAGTGAGGCATGAATGGAGATCGTATTGGGAGAATGCTATGTAGTAAAAAGGACATCATTGGGACAAATGTATCTTTATTTTTGTGTCCAGCTTATTAGAAAAAACAGACTCCCATATTTGTTCCAGTTTCAAATGGCAAAAGCAACGAAACCAACAAAAATTTGAGTAAAATTAAAGGTGGAGGAATTGTTTCTACAATGTTTCTGCTTTGTTTCCAAGCCAATAAAGTGCTTGTATGTTTTCTGTATCACTTGATCTAGCTTGATTTAAAATCTTAGACAGAGAATTTGCTTGACCTAGTGAACTCTCTTAGAGATCACTGCAACTTTAACTCCTTTGCCATAAATCCCTCCACATTTTAGCGCAGAGATTTACATATAAAAATAAAACTGACCAGGCACATAGCCCAGAAATAAATTCTGGACTTTTGCCTGAAGCAGAGGAGAAGCTCTGTTGCCCACCTAATGAAACATATCTAGAGGCAACATTACTAAAATCTAAAATTTAATGAATTATAAAATTATGATAAATAAAATTAATAGAATCTAAATCATTATTAAAATCTAAAATAGATTTCTTCCCTTTTCCCTTCCCTTCCATTAATCTTTTTGTTTTATGAACTTATTTTTTTCACATCTCCCAGAAAACTAGGTAACAAGGAGTGTCAGCATTTGTTGAAGATGTCTAAAATCATACTGATCCCATCAAAATATTGACCACAAAGTTCTTCTTTTAACTTTTAAAGGATGAAAAACTTGAGGTCTCTTTGTTGTCATAACCCGGAAGCTCTGCTAGCCCAAGATTGCGGCTGTTGATTGTTCACTGAGGTTAACTCACATTATTGCAGAGAACAAGCTCAAGGCCAGTGCAACTTCAGGCTTACTTGACATCAATCACACTGTGACTTCTCAAACTCCTGCTACAGAAGCTCCCTTCAACAAAAAATTTAACTTCTGAGCTTATGATTATGTATTCAGCCTAACTAGTCCCAGTTAAAGCAAAAGGGATGTGACATCCAAAAAATGTTTCTGTCCCCTTCCTTGCTTGGTGTTTGTTTAAATTCTGCCTGTCCTGGAAAAAGGAAAGTGCTGTAAATGTTATGAAAGATTAAATAAGAGTTTATTCAATAGCACTGCATTCAATACTTTCTTTAATCAAAAAAAAATACTAAGAACATATATAGTGGATTTTTTGTATGAAAGTTTCAATAGCATTCTTAAAAATGCATACCCAGTCCTGACACTGAAACATATCCAATCATCTTAGAATCATAAATAATTACTTTTAAAGCCTCGTACAAAGGCAAATTCCTTGCTCTTCCGCAGCCACTCCGACTGATATAGGGAGCTCAGGTTTCAGGGGGAAGAAAAAAAAAATCACAAACACAAACCAGAAATCTGAAGGGCAGTGGCAGTATGACCAATCTTAAACAGATTAGATGAAATAAATTATATATTCATCATGCCCTAAGTGCAACTAACAGGGCACTCTGCGTCCTGGGAGAGAAGACATCTCTAGCTCAAGACCTCCCTGCCTTGGCACACAAGGTTCAGCCTTGGCTGAAATTTGGGATTAAGAGCAGGTCTGAGTCAGCTGCTGAGGACAGCCAGGCAACTGAAAGGAGTGGGGAACACTTCAAATGCAGATTAGAAAATACCTGAATGCCAGCCATGTGAGGCACAGTCCTTGCCCTTGCAGCTGAAGAGAAGCTCTAATGAGCATAATCTTTGCAGGTAGGTCTCACCTGAGAGCATTTTTAAGCAACCAGGATCACATCACACACACAGACACATCTGACACAACAGCCAGACAGCCCTTACCTCCTCATCTCCCCTGATGTGTGAGACTCCTTACCAAAAGAAGGCTTGTCAGAAAACAATTTTTTCAAAAATACTGGCAGGCTGAAGGCTCCATTTCTCATCAGGACTCAAAATCAGTACATTTTCCAGTCCTTTGTGAAACTTTTTTTTTCAGCATTATTAATTGCATTGTTTTCATTTCAAGGGAGAAATGATTGACAAAACGCTTAACCACCAATAAAGAATCACTAATTCTGACATTTATGTGGAAAAAGTGACTATCAAAAGAGTCATTTTGGTATAAGAATTTGATGGCTCATTGACAACACCCCACCCCACTCCTGCTGTGTCCGTGGAAGAGCCCTGATGGTGCTGTCTGCTGCCTTAAGACAGCATCATCTATAATGCCTACTACCAAAAGGCAGTTTAAAGCCTGGGGTATCAAAAGTCAATTGAATCCGGAATTTCTCAATGCATGGCATCCTGTAGCTGATTTTTGCCTTCTCTATATATCCTCATCTCACTATTTGCAGAGATCCTCAGGGATCACATTTCTCTGCTCTGCATCTCCTGAAGTACCAGAGCAGAAAGAGAACAGGACTGAATTTTCTCTTTCCCCTGACAGAAATACCTCTACTCCTGACAGGCTGCATGGTAGCAGAATGCTGCAGTCTACTATTTGACAAGAAAAGGCAGGAATGATGAGCTTCACAGCCTCCCAAATCCAACACAGACATCTAAATATGTTATCCCTTGCACTGCATATTAGCTTGGCACAGAAATTTTTTGTGTCAATGCTGCATACAGACTGTTCACAAGTAAATAAGATTAGAGCCAAGGCTGAGAAAGCTCATTCCCCAAATAATAAATTCCAGCAGCTCAAACAGAGATAAGTACCATAGAGAATAGGACAGTACTGATTGACGAGAAGTCACCCAGCTTCACCCTCGAGCAACTCATGTAGCTGAGGTATTCCAGAGAATAAATCCATATTTCATCTTCTCATATTTCCTCATCAGATATAATTTAGTAACAAGCATGCCTAAACTGTCCAGAAGCCAGCACAGTCCTGAGGAAAACAAAACCTTACATCAGGCTTCTGAAGGTTGCAGGACCAGACACAGAAATGAGACTGCAAGGAAGTGAGGATATTACTCCCGTCCTCAGAGACCCAGCAGACTTCAGAAAAATGACAAGGGCCTTTTGCAATGCATTTCATCTTCAACATGAGAAATCAGAAAGATTATAAAATGTCAAGGCAATTCAATCTTTTGCTTTTGCCTACAAAGAGCAAGCTATTTATCTAAAGCTCACTTGAGGGGCTTTGATCTTACCTGATTCTTAGAAGACATTTAAAATAACAGGAAAGGAAGGTAAATTCCGTACTCCAGCACATCACTTCAGACCTCTGAGAGCAGGGACAGGTATACAGGTGGGAACAAGGAGGAAATAAGTGTAGGATCACACCTGCCCCCCTCTCTAGCTTCCACTGGCAACCGAACTATTGTGGTTCATCCCTAACAGCAGCAGCAGCAAGGACAAAATTACCAGGAATTCACTGATTGTCAGTTTCCCAAAATCCAGCACTGCTGCTGGCAGCAGTTTTCAGGGAATTCCTCAGATAAAAGGCACTGAAATGGAAGAGTTCTGATGCTTTCTGCTTGTGCCTGGGGACACCCTTCTGTTTGGGCTCTGCTCAGCAAGATTGGTGATCAAGACTTCATCCTGTCCCAGCTATGCCTGGGCTTCAGTTGGGCTTTCTTTGCTCTGGGACTAGACAAAAACATTTAAAACACAGACATTTCAACCTATGGTTGAATGCACATTTTTTACTGCTGTTACAGTACCATGCCAGAGATGAACACATTCTTTCCTGTGAAGACACACAACACTCACAAACACTAAGGGAAATTCAGATAAAGAAGGTTTTGTCATTTGCCTGGCTTTCATAAAGTTTTTCCTGTTTCAGGCTGGCATTTCAGGTGTTTAAAAAAAAAAAGAAGAATAGGGAAAAAAAAATCCCTGCCACGAACAACCAAAGCCCCAGTAAGTGAGATATTCATCCCAGGAATAACTCATTTATTTGCTGTGGAGCTGCAGTGAAGCTCAAGCCCTTGGGCCTGGCCTTGTTCACACAAACTTGTGCCTGGCCCTCTGCCTCACTGACCCGAACTGCAACGCCCCAGCCTGATCTTGGACCTGCCTCTTCTCCAATCACTGGATCACTGCCCTTTGGGCCATGGACGCTGCTGGGCCACTTCAGGCAATGACACAACCTTGTCAGTATATTCAAGTCTTCTAAGCCTTAAAAGCTCCTTGAGGGGAAATAAAAAAAAAAAGTCTCCTCCCTCCCAGTTCTAACTATAACCTGTCATACAACCTTAGAGAAGAATAAAAAGCTTTCAGCACAAGTCTTGCATACTGCAAGATGACCCCTTTTCATTTGAGCTGATCTGTAGCAGTATTTTCCAATGCTTTCTTCTTTGCCACAAGGTAAATCATTGAAAATTCTGCAACAAACCCACAGCAGTTAAATAGCCCACTTACCTTTCTCTATTATCTAATTTGCATTAATTACATTCAGCTTAATGGAAGCAATTATTTAATTAGTACAAACTGTGGTCATGTACATACTTCTGTTGAGACATTCTGGGTTGCACACAGACCAATTACCTGCTGAATTGCACAGCACCTGATCACAAAGTTATTAAAAGTTCAAGAGAAAACTCTCTAGACAGTACATAGCTTTTGTTTTCAAAAAACTGTGATGCCAGAGGAATGAAACTGAGAGGGTTGACATATACAGCTTTGAAACACCCACTTTTCCATTAAATGAGTTTAACTGGTTTAGAAATCCACAAATGATTCCCCACCTCTCCCATCAATCTTAATATGTGACTGCTAATAAAATGTGCATTGTAAGGGACAGGGTGAGAACCCCACTTCACTGAGAGCTGAGTACTCATGCACATACAGCGCTTTAACAAGTACACAACTGGATGGCATACGCAAAAAACAGGAGGAAGAAGGCTGCCCTACATGTCCTTCTTGAACTTAAGACACTTCAGATACTTCCCTAAGGACACTTCACTCAAGTTTATGAATTTTGTTTGGGAATTATTTTAATTAATGCCTTTAAATATACATTTCTCCTACCTTGTAAAGACAACTATGTCTGGGAAATTCATGGAGACTTTATCTGGCTGGAATTCAGATTGCCAGGAAAGAGAATGACCACTCTTAGGGATCACATAGGATCGGTCAAAAAAATGTATTTCAAATGTGAACGTCCCCAAGGAAAGGCCAAGACATTTATCAAAACCCTCTGCTGACCTCCAGAGAATTTATAACCAGATCACAAGACGCAGCCTTAACCTATTTACAAGCAGAACAAATCCACATGTGATGCTGATGATGCTCCTAGCACCCTCCCACAAGGATGGATCACAGCACACAATGTGCAGAGCTGCTACAGGCCTCCCAAGTGACTTGAGACATCAATGGCAAACATACCTAGACCTCAGTTTTTAGAGAGCTGAAAGTCAGCTGAGGATGAAGTGAGAAGGGACTAACACAGTTTAAAAGACCAATTCATGGTTCTTGCTCTCCAAAGCAACTGCTCACACCTCACTGGTAACTTCTCATTAGTACTGAGTGTTTGCTCTCTGGGAGCACTCGGTCAGTCTGCACCACACACACGTCCCAGCCCAACACCAAAGGGCTGCCTCTCCTCCTTTTTCTCCTCTTCCCCTTAATTAAAAGGATTTCCAGGAATTAGCAGGTCTCCACATGTTTGTTTTAAACAGCAACTTCTTTATATTCCCACTAAAAATATAGAAATATATGAAGCTTAAGTGCCATTCCGCACAGAGGGTGCTGAAAAATTAAAATCCTTTTCTTCATTGGAATGAGCCCAAAATTCTGTCATGCCAACTGTGGTTCTAAAGATGCAGGCATGATAAGTTGAACAACATAATCTACTGGAGCATAACACTTTAACAAACTACAGATATATCTGACTGCCAGACAATTAACTAACAAATCATTGACAATCAGAGGAATGAAGGCCAGAATACGGAAACAACTTCTCTCTCTTCCTATCACCTTCACCAGCACATCTTCTAACGATCCCAGAGTTTCATTTTACAGGATACTAAAAAAAGGAAAGGCAGACGATTGAAAATTTATGAGGAGCCAAGGGACCCTACTGAGTGCCACCTTTCTTGTTTCATTCCTCATGCCACTGGCATAAATTGGGTTCGCAGTCTCCCTCACTTAACAGCCCTATGTATCTTGCATTCGTATGTCTCCCCGTCTGCTAGCTTTTAATACCATTTACCAACATTGATTTCATCTCAGCTGCCTTTCTCCCTCCTGAGTTCTCTGTACAGCCCTAAGGGAACTCAGGAAAATACATTTTCTACCGTTTACGTTCCCAGCTCCTCAGGGCAAGGCACTGCACTCATCCTGGCTCAGGCTGAAGAGGACCAGGTGGGACACTTTCCACTACAGGCTAAAAAGGCTGCTATTTAAACTTGGATGCTTACAGAAGTGACTCGTTGGTACCACCAGAGGCCCACGAGCACAAAATGAAAGGGTAGTCAAAGCCAAGTTTTTTTTCCTGTACAGGAGAGCTGTACACAGGAATCAGACCAGAAGGGTTGGGGTTTAAGATATAATGACAGTATAAAAATGCTAAAGTGCTTTTTCTTGGCAGGTATTTGTTTCTCATTTCCTGAGTTTTCTGTATATGTTCTACAGCATTTAAATTTAGCTGTTGGAGCCTCAAAAGCACAAAGGTACCTAATACAATACTCCAACCAAGTTCCTCCAAGAAATGCCTCAAAGCCATTCGACTGAAGGAAGAAGTGGAAACATTTACCATCAGGTGGCCTTCTCAGCTACAGAAATTTGCATCACAAGC
Organism: Callaeas wilsoni; assembly: GCA_013398955.1. Taxonomy (NCBI): domain Eukaryota; kingdom Metazoa; phylum Chordata; class Aves; order Passeriformes; family Callaeidae; genus Callaeas; species Callaeas wilsoni. The sequence goes on from VWPU01008913.1 coordinate 90,072, forward strand.
GTCAGCACTCTAGTGCTATTTGAAAAAGCTAAATCTGCCGGGGCTGAAAATAATGTTCAATAGCAATAAAAACTACTGACTGTGGCTCATAGTGAAGGAAGACTTTTCAGATAACAATTTCAAACCACGGTTGAGATACCAATTCCTGTGTGGAACCAGTCAAGACTCAGTGTTGATTAACAGCCAAGAGGCTCTGAGGAGGCCCATCTTTTACAGAGGTTTCAACCTCCTGTCTTTCAAAGCAGAGAAAAAAAAACTCTAGCAAAACAACTGAAAGGTAAGGTGCCAAAGCAAAAGAAAAACTGGAGCTCAAGAGGAGTGACATGATTTTCTGACATAACCAGGACTTGTGGCCCTCTGGTAGGTGGAATATACAGAAGGTTAGACAAAGATGTGGACAGACGAAGCAGCAGATAAAAGTCTAAGGAGAGCAGTACACAAAACTTGTTCTGAGCCACTTTTCTAACCCAGAGGTTAACCTAGACTGGGATTGTGTTCCCTATGAGAAGAGAAAGTGAGAAAAGATATGGCATGTCCTGGATAATATTTATTCACAATATAATACTTAGAAAATGTTGTTTCCTCAAACAAAAAAAAAAAAAAAAGAAACCGAACAGCAAGACAAAGTTGTTCAGATTCTATGTCAGCTTCAACGCTCTTGTCAACCTGTCCTGTATGCAAACATTTCTTGTCAGCCCTTTCTGGACCCCTGTTAGAAGAACTTCCCTGACTGCTCACAGGCCTGCTTGCCAGTACCAGATATTCCTTGCCTTTTTCTTCTCTCTGACACTCTTTCAAATACTCGTTCCAGCAACAGATATCAAAATGATAAGGACAGCAGAACAGAACAACAGTTTACTCTAATCAAATAAAAGGAACGAGGTAGCCTTAGAGAACTAGATATGACTAACAAAACAAAAGCCATGCAAAACACAAGCAGGATGCCAGCTCAGCTCTGCAAGGCTGACACAGTAGAAGTTATGCAAAACAATGATAATTGTGGTTACTCAAAAGTGGGGGTCGAGGGACAGCCCCCTACAAAGGACACCGGACATTGAAGACAGACCCCAAAGAACCATATAAGGACTTCTGATAAGGGCTGTGACTATGTAAAATAAAGTAATCCCTATGCATCAAGTAAGCGGGGAGAGCTAATGAATGTGTAATCAGCATGTACGATAAAAGCTCTGCTTTCCCAACACCCGGCGCACTCGAGCCTCCGAGTGACCAGCGCTGCAGTAAGGAATGCCGGCTTTCTAATACTCAAAACTGTGTTAGAAAGTTTCTGTCTGGCCGATTTCGGTATCATTTTTGGCAACTCCCAATGGGACACGCTGCCTGATCTCCCGTGGATCCGAGGGATCTCTGGATCTTCATGCCGGCACCGGGACTTTCCTGGAGAAGACCACAGATCCCCGGACCAGTCTGGGACACAGGTAAGATCCTATCTGATAATAAGGCATTCCTATGGGAATCCTGCCCATATAAGACGTGTGGCTCTTCCAGCGCATTGGGTGGGCTATTTGATAGTCCAGAATTTGCTATTTGACTTGGTTTTATCAATCCATAATTGCTTTATATTTGTATCTGTATTGAAGCATTTTGGGTCTACTATTCGGAGATGGGTAGTGGACAATCTAAAAGGGGCATTCTGAAAAAATCCCCACTTGGTTGCATCTTGCAACATTGGAAAAAGATTGGCGGTCCCCCTGGGGGACCAGCAACGAGGGAGAATTTGATTAAGTGTTGTAATCAGCGGTGGCCATCGTACCAACTAGACTCTGGAGAAAAGTGGCCACAAAATGGGACCTTGAATTATAATACACTGTTAAAGCTAATGTTGTTTTTAAGACGGGAACAGAAATGGGATGAGGTTATGTATGCTGATATGTTTTTCACTTTACGGAATCATCCAGAATGGCAGAAAGATTGTGGCCTGGATCCAGTCACCTCAGACCTGTTTGAGGTGACCTCAACTCTTGAAAAGGAGAATCAAGAAAAATGGTTAAAACATTGTTCTATGTGCAGCATAGGACAAACTTGTTCTAAACATCTCCCTGCTATGGAGGATGATTTAGATGTTACGGTCAGCCCTAACTGCAGGTTGGATGGGGAAACAGAAAATCAGGCTGCTGAGACTGATATTATGAGGGAAATGGCACGTAAAGAGATGGATTTAGCAGGTCTAGAAGAGAAGATAGAGAGGACAGGGAGGATGTATCAAGGAGCAGAGGGTTTTAGTTCGACTGCAGAGAGAACTAGAGCTAAACATAGAGATGTGAGAGCAGCTGCCTTCCATCAGGCAGTCAGTATGGATGATCCAATTACAGTAAAAGTTCCATTTTCAATAACAGACCTTAACGATTGGAAGTTGATGGCTGGCACCTACCGAGATGACCCAGACAAAATGGCAAAAGCATTTGAAATGATGATAAAAATTCAGGATCCAGACTGGAAGGATATAAATACTATGTTAGAAATGTTGTTTGATAGTGCAGAAAGAGAGATGGTTGTTGAAACCAGTAGGAGGTTTGTGGAAGAGCAGATTTTGACAGGTAACTTGTCAGGTACATTGGACATTAATTTTCCCACTGTGGATCCCAAGTGGGACCCTAATGTGCCCATGTTTAGAGAGAGATTAAATAGATATCAACAATGGATACTATATGGAATTAGAAATGCCATACCAAAGGCTATCAATATGTCAAAATTATTTGAAATTAAGCAGGATGGTAAGGAATCACCCAGTGAATTTTTGAATCACCTGAAAGAAATGGCTCGAAAATATACTAATATCGATCCTGAAACTGAGGAAGGAAAAATTCAATTAGCCCCCATGTTTGTGGGGCAATCCTCAGATGATACTAGAAGGAAATTACAACAGGCTCAGGGACAAGATCAGTATGATTTAGGGAAGCTGTTAGACGTTGCTTGGGGAATTTTTCAGAACAGAGAAAACCAGCAAGAACTAACCAAACAAAAAGTAGCTGGAATTAATGAAGGAATTTCCAGAGGAATGGTGCCCGCAGGAAAAGGAAGGGGCCAAGGGTGTGGACAACCTACCTCAAACCCCCCCAGGAGACTCGGTATTAATCAACCTGCACACTGTAAGAAAGACGGGCATTGGAAAAGGGATTGTCTGCAGCTGCAGCCTACAAGCTCCGCTCCTGTGACTGCCAGCGACAATGACTGAGGGGGACATGAGGATTCTTCCCCAGCAGGACCTCTGGTTGCAGCTAAGCTGGGGAACGAGGAGGTAAATGAGGAGGTAGAATTTTTAGTAGATACGAGAGCTAGTTTCTCTGTGCTAAATACAGTAAGAGGAAACTTGAGCAATGACTCTCTAACAATCGTTGGTGCAACAGGGAATCTCAAAATTCGGCCATTTTTCAAGCCCATACATTTTAATCTAGGAAAACAGTGGATGACTCACCAGTTTTAAGTACCCAATTCGCCAAAGCCTCTCCTTGGGAGAGATTTATTGGAAAAACTAAATGCTGAAATCATATTTAAAAGTGGCAAAATACAGGTTATTATTCCAGAACCTAATTATGTGGAAACCTCTATTTTTGCATTACAGCCTCTGAAATCAGACGTGATACGTCTGCCAGTATCACTTGAGGATGCAGTGACTCTGATAGTCTGGGCTGGAGACGTGCCCAGGAGACCCAAAAGAGGAGAGCCTGTAAGAATTAAATTGAAACCTGGAGCAGGATCAGTAAGGCAAAAGCAATACCCTTTGAAAATAGAAAGTCATAAGAGGTTATGACTCCTTGTGGAAAAATTTATAAAATATGGCCTGTTGAAGGAATGTGAATCCAAATTTAATACACCTATTTTGCCAGTTAAGAATGCAAACTGAAGGAAAGGCTTACCAGCTGGTACAGGACCTTAGAGCCATAAAAAAGACAGTAGAAAATATACACCCAGTAGCAGGAAATCCTTATACCTTAGTAAGAACCTGGAGTGAAAAATTCAAATGGTTTACAGCATTAGATTTGAAAGATGCCTTTTTCTGCATCCCTTTGAGTACTGAGAGTCAAGAGCTATTTGCTTTTGAATGGGAAAATCCAAACAGAGAGAAGAAGCCAACTGACTTGGATGGTTCTACTACAGGGGTTTAAAAATAGCCCCATCATATTTAGAAATTAATGGGCAAAAGAACTGGAGGAATGGAAAAATCAGAACCCTACTGGAGTCTTGTTACAGTATGCAGATGACATTCTGATGGCCACTGAAACTAAACAGCAATGCTGGGATCAGACTGTGGCCTTGCTGAATTGTCTGGGACTAAGTGGATATAGAGGATCCAAAGACAAAGCACAAATATTCCAGACCACAGTAACCCACTTGGGATTCGAAATTCTCCAAGGACAAAAGAGGCTGGAACAGGAATGAAAAGAAGCAATTTACCAACTCCCACTGCCAGGAATGGTAAGAGAGTTATGTACATTTCTCGAGATGGTGGGATGGTGTCTCCTGTGGATCAGCAACTGTGGGCTGCTAGTAAAGCCCCTGTATGAGCTCTTGAAGACAGCTCAGAAGGACTTTATAGTCTGCACTGACAATTCATGGGCTGCCTTTTTACAACTCAAGCAAGCCCTTATGCAGGCCCTGCTTTGGGGCTCCCAGACCCCATGTGCCTCTTTGAACTACTTACCAATGAAAGACAAAACAGCACTGGGAGTACTGTCGCAGTTCCTCGGGAAGACATTTCAAAGCAACTAAAAGCCAGCCAAGGCTGGTCTACTTGTCTGAAGGCAGTAGCAGCTACAGTTCTCTTGATCCAGGAAGCTTGAAAACTGACTTTGGGACACTGTCATTTTTGTACCACACATGGTGCAGTCGGTACTTAAGCAAAAAGGGGGCCACTGGCTCTCTCCCAGCCGGATGCTGAAGTACCAGGGAGTCTTGCTGGAGCAAGGCGATGTGACAATCAAAACAACTTCTATCATTAATCCTGCTGTGTTCTTATCTGCCCAACAAGAAGAAGGAGCCCCAGAGCAAGACTGCTTACAAACTACAGAAGAAGAGTATTCCAGAAGACCTGACTTAGACAACAGACCCTTGGAAAGTCCTGATTGAGAGTTGTTTACTGATAACAGCAGCTTTGTCCAAAATGGAAAATGGCTATCTGGATATGCAGTGACTACACACCACGAGGTAATTGAATCAGGGACACTCCCCTCCACTGTGTAATTGCACTCGCTCGAGCTTTGGAATTAAGTACAGGAAAATGAGTTAACATTTGGACTGATTAAAAATACACTTTTGGAATGGTGCATGTACACAAGGCCATCTGGAAAGAAAGAGGCCTTTTGACATCTCAAGGCACGTTGATCAAAAATGGAAAGCAAATCTTGGATGTACTCAAAAGTATCCAGAAACCAGCAGAGGTTGCTATTATGCACCACAGTGCACACCAAGCAGGTAAGACTAAACTGGAATTGGGGAATTATTTAGCCAATAAGGCTGCCAAAGAGGCTGCAGAAAAAGGCACGTAAGAAAACATATCTTTACTACTCCTGCCAGAGATACTCTCCCAGCAGAAAAATGAGAGTATAGTGCTAGGGACTGACAATTAATTGAAACCTTAGAAGCAAAATTTGATCCACGAGGTTGGGCAGTTACTCCAATCAGGCAAATAACAGTCCCAGAACCAATTTTGCATGGACTAGTGGATTGTGAACATAAAGCCACTTACTGGAGTACTGAAAAACTTTTGAAACATTTGCAAAAATCTATAATTAAGTTTAAAATAGCTCAGTTTGTACAACCAAGAATCCAACAATGTACAGTTTGTAAAATAAACAACCCTAACACAGTTAATAAAGTAGTGCTAGGAGCCATGAAATCCGGAAAAGTTCCGAGTGAATACTGGCAGATTATTTTCACTGAATTACCCAGAAATAGGGGGTTATTAACACCTCCTAGTTCTGGTGGATAACTTTTCTGGGTGGCCAGAAGCCTTTCCTTGTCACACCAACCAGGCCAAGGAAGTGACTAAAATACTGCTGAATCAAACAATACCTAGATTCGGGGTACCTTTGGGAGTGTCATCAGTCAGTGGTTCCCACTTTAACGCAGAAGTGGTACAAAAGGTTAGGAAAGCCTTGGCAGGAATAGCTGGGGGTCATCATACTCCTTATAGGCCCCAAGCTTGTGGCAAAGCAGACTGAATGAATTATACAAATTGCAATTGGGTAAAATATGTCAGAAAATCTCCAGGGCAGGGCTCCAAGCCTTACCTGTTGCTGTACTACAAATTAGAATTCAGCTGTGGGACACCAGCAAAATAAGCCCCTGTGAGCTGCTATATGGTCAACCCTACCATGTACCACACATTCCAGGAGACACACCTAAAAGGAGGGGTCAACTTGAAAAATTACCTCATTTCTCTTTGTAAAACTTAATGGGATTTACAGCAAGCAGTGATGATCTCCAGACTGACGGGACTGGACACACCAGCACAAGAGTTCCAACCAGGAGATTGGGTCTACTTGAAAGACTGGGGAACCTCTCCACTCCAGTCAAAGTGGAGGGCACCTTTCCAAGTACTACTGAGACTTTAACTGCAATGAAATTGGGTGGAGTAAAATCACGGACACATTATTCCAGAACTAAAAGGGCCGAATACCCTTGGGTAATCAAAAAACCCAAGATGCTTGTTTTGCTACCAAAGCGGTAGTGTGTCTACAGATATCCAGGAAATTTGGAAACAAACTCAGATTTTACAATGCACAGCTCCAGATGACACCTCCTGGGGATCTGAAGAAATCTGGACCAAACTTACTTCACGGTTACCCAGATGGACTTGGTTAAAACATCTGTTTATAACTGTCACCATAATAATTGCTACGTGTGTTTTAGCTTGATTGTTGTAATGCCTTATGATATAAAATGAAATATAGATATTAAGAGACCAGTTCCCATAAGGAACTTGGTCTCCAGAAAAGGGGGGACTTGATAAAGACAGCAGAACAGAACAACATTTTACTCTTATCAAATAAAGAGAAGTAAATGAGGCTGACAAGATGGAAGTCAAGAGGATGCCAAAGAACCATATAAGGACTTCCAATAAGGGGTGTGACTATGTAAAATAAAGTAAACCATATATATCAAGTAAGCAGAGACAGCTAATGAATATGTAATCAGCATGCATGATAAAATTTCTCCCCAAACACTTGGGGCACTCAATTAATTAGAAGAAGGATCTTCTGAGTGACAGTGCTCTTCAATAAAGAATGCTCGCTTTCTAACACTCAAAACTGTGTTAGAAAGTTTCTATCTGGCCAATTTCGGTATCTAAACTCCAACTGGCCTTGCGTAAGGAGTACGTTGTCTCATAAGGCCAGTTCTGCAGGGTGTTCAGCACACCACCATGATGCCATGCAAAATGTACTTAAACTGCTGCGGTACACCACACTGAGCCTAGTTTGAACAGAAAGGGGGGAAAACTGCCAAGTTCCTAAGTAGGTCTCTAATAATAGGAAAATGGAAAATTTAACCTCAGGAAAGACGCAGATTGCAATCCTAGCCTTTAATGCTACAAACAGTGCTAAAATACTGTGTATCTTCAAAGTAGAAGTCACATGAGCATTTAACAGCGCTTGAAGAGCAGCAAGCCCTACTTTGCTAGAAAAGAATAACATCTTTAATTGAGCTTTTAAAAAGTGACCGGGACTTTACAAGGGTAGAGTCCTAGCATTACTTGGAATGAAGACTGTTTAAATAATTTCATGTTATACATCATTAAGCTGAAACATTCAAAACCAAGGTAGAGAACAAAGCACAGGGAAGATAAAGTGATCTACCCAAGGTCACCTGAAAATTTTTCTGAGAGGCAAGAAGAGAAACTAATTTTTGACAAATCTCTATTGACCTGACCAGAAAGCCTTTCCTCCAACATTTTATCCTGGGGTGATTAAGATCATATGCAGGTACACATATACTTATTTATGTAAAGGCTACGCTTATCTCTGAAAAAAAATGCAAGCAGGTATCTCCTGAGTTACCCAAGCAAACTATGTACTATAGCAAAAATTGGGTGTACGCAAATCAGAAATGAGTCAGTTTAGTGCTAAGGCTGTGCTCTGTCACTAAAACAGAATGCTATCTTGGATGGAATAAATGTCCCCATCATATTTATAATGAAGCTAATCAATTGTGGTATCATAAAATAACCTTGTCCAGAATCTTGATGAACCACATGACATGTCTTCCAGGGACTCTATTACTAAAGATGCCTTTTTTTACTGGAATTTCAATAATTAATCATGTTTTGGGGTAGTTTTATTTCTGTGTGGCTTACCCTTTGATGATCTAATTTACATTTATAATGATCTACTCCCTTGTGGATTAATTGCTTGTGTTATTTTCTCTATTAATCAGACATCAACATTTGCATTACAGATGACTGTTTGCATTATTTTCACACTACTAAATCTGGCAGCATGGTACTAATGATAAATACTTTCCTCAGTTCTAGACTTGAGATAGTGTCTTGGTCTTTTTAAACAAAGGCATTATTAGGATCTTACCACTCTTCTGAAGTAGCCTGGTCATTCCATGGCATTAGCCACATATATTTATTATGTTTAAGAATTCTTTTTTTTTCTGCAAACTATAAATGCACTAATATTTTATTCACCCATTGCTGTCAAGCCCTGTGCAAAAGGCAGAAGGTTATGAATCTGAGGCCATCAGAGATTGTTTTTCTAGATCTCCATGTACCTTTAAAAGAATTTCACACCTTCCAGCTACTCACTGCAACTCCTTCCTGGATGTTCCCGACAGTGTTGCCTGAAGAGCTGCTTTTTGTTAAAACTGCATATTTACACTTAGGAGAAATAAATTATCAGAATTATCAGTGCTAGTATAAAACAACACAAATCATTGACCTGAGCTAGGCAACCTGATTGTGATGAGAGGAGATAAGGAAGTACTCAGACACACTGCTCTGCCCATGGGCCAGCGAGGCAGCAACCTTTGCCAGGTGGCTGTGCACAGTCACCTCCTTTCCAGCTCAGCAAGACCCAAAGGAACACACCCGGACCCTGCAGAGTGCACCTCTGCTCCCAGATGGTGGCATTGCATTCAGCCCTGGTCACTTGCTCATGATTCTCTCCCCAGATGTGACTCAGGCAGGCAGGCCAACACGGACAGGAGGGAGAGCCTGGCTACCCCACTGCCCAAACTTTGCTGCTGCATCCACTCTTATCTGTAAGGAACTGGGAGCAATAGCAGCTCCAGAGATGCTCTCCCTGGGCCGCTACTCTGACACAGAGGTTGGGGCATGGTAGGGTCGTTCTTTGCACAGGAACAATGGAGCACTTCGCAAGTCCAAAACAGTCTCACATACAAGGCCAAACTACATCAGATTATTAAGAGACATGTTGTTTCTATACAGAAGCATCCCTGGCCCATCTGGGTCAGCAGTTTCAATAACAGACTTGATATCCTCCAAGTAAAGTTTTGCTAAGTCCTGCCAGTTCCCACTTTTAAAGAGGCAGAGAACAACTTGGATATGTAAAATAGTTAAGTAGGTAAAACGCCAGCATCAGGAGCAAACAAACGGTCCATCACAAGCAAACATGGTGGTAGCCATACTTTATACAGCACGAGATAAAATTCCCAGCAGATCTGTTCCACGCATCTGAAACCCCTCATCTGAGGGCTCCCTCTTCTCCTCTAACCAGCACCACAACTGCTGCCTTGAAATCTGTCACAGAAGAAGCAGTCCTGTGCTTGCCACAGACATTTCCAAGCCATTTCTTTCATTCTGGGATGGTTAACATTTCCCTCCATGTGACTCCAGTCAGACAGGAAGAGATAAAGACCTTCTCTGCCCATTGCTACACAGGAACCTTTTCCCTACCTCACAAAAAAAAAAAAAGAAAATCCATTCTATCTTATGACAGTCCACACTGCACAGTCTGCACAAGCAGGACTGTCAGTTCTGGAGTTCAAGAAAAAGTGACTCTTGAGGAGGTGCCTGGAACCTGCACAGCAACAGTGACAGGCTATCTTACAAGGAAAGACAAATTGAAGCAGATCTATTACATCTTTGAGTGATTAAGCCCTTTCTAACACATTTGATTCCTTATTCGGCTCCTTCCCTAGGGCCAAAACACAATCTATTTCATTCTCAAATAGCATTATTTTTTTCTGCAGACATAAGGAAGGCTGCTCATAGTGTAAAGTACTTTTTAGGGAAGTAAACGTCTCAAGGTGGTCCTCAGTAAGAATAGCTTCAAATCAATCTGCTCAGCATAAGGCATCTGCTGCAAGACATGAAGTATTAAAGTACCAGCTGACAGAGGCTCAACTAGGCAATAACTGGGAATGTTACTTCAATAACCCATTTATGGAATGCCCTCATTTTCCAGCCCATGAATATAGTCCCTCCCTTCACTTCATGGTCTGGTTAGTAAAGCTGAGCAGATCTACTTATTTTGGACACAAATAATACCTTTGTATCTGCTGGCAGATGTTGTGCAGAGAGCTGCTCATTTCACAGCATAAAGCTTTTCACAGATACTTCATTCTTTGTAGCATATTGCTGGAATTCTGTCATTCCTGTATTGTATCAGTTCTTCCCTATCTCTTCATACCCTTTCAATTACACCTTTGGTCTTGCGTCATATTCCTGGGGCCATTAAGTAGCTGAACTGCAAATATTCCTATTGCCTGCCACAGGAGAACAGAAAGGAAATTGTGCAAGGTGGGTCAGAGTAGCCTCCTCTAACAAGAAATGAATGCCTGGACTTTGTGTGCACCTCCAAAAGTTGTGCTACTGAGCTGCCATAATGACATATTACCTCCCATTAATCTGCAATTAAACACTGACAGAGACTGTCAATCTAATACCCTATCCATTCAGCAGAACTAAATGTACCATTTCTGTCCCCAACGCCGTTCCTATGACTAAAACTCTTCAAAATAAAGTTAAATGGGAGATTTAATGGAGCGAGAAAGAGTCCAAATTCTGAATTAAGAAGGAGTGAGATTGCTGCGTTTATAGCCTCACCACATCTGTGACTGTAAAGCCTGAGAAAACAAAATAGCTCTGCAGGAATATGTGAAAGCACAGAAATCATCCACTAACACCTACAGCAAACTCGTTTGTTCTCACAAATCCCCAGGTACAACCAACTTCTTGCTGTCTCTGTGTGCTCACTGCCTCTGAGAGACAGAGTCCTCCTCAGCGCTATCCTGTCTGAAGTGCCCGTGGTATCCATTACCCCTGCCCCCAAAGCACACCACATTCCCTCGTGGTTCACCTTACTCAGCTTGGCAGAACGTGTCAAGGTCAACACTCTATCACCCATGCACAGCTGAGAGACAAGAGCACTCGAACATCACTGCAGGCTTTAGATGAGACACAAGCTAGAGAACTGCACAGTCCAGGGCATGGAACCCAGGCTGAGACTCCCTGTCTCCTCTGCTGAAACTGCAGAAAGACATTCCCTTTGCACACTGTAGTGCCATCAAAGTTATTGTCCAGTGGTTGCTGCCATCACTTTGCTGGTGGGAGCATTTGTGCAAGCGCTGGCGGGTCTGCTTTAGGTAAAATCCATCAGGACAGATCAACCCAAAAGCTGCAAATTGTTTACAATAAACTGATAGATTCCGCTTCCCACAGACTGCCCTGCTGTCAGATCTCTGTGGGATCCTCACTGCCTCTGAAAAGCACTGACGGGTAGTGACATCCTAGCTGACACAGCTGGAGCCAGAAGGGGACATCTGCTAAGAGCTGGAGGCCTCATTCCAGGAAAACATGCCTGCTCAGGGGGCAAAGAAGGAGGTTCCCAAGTGCTGTTCTGACTGGAAATTTTGTCAACACAACTGCTGTCTTAAATGACACCATGAGGCTGCGAGCTGTCCCGGACTGTGGGGCTGCTCCAGGGCTGAACTCAGACACAGCATCCAAACCAGTTCTCTGTGTACCCTGCAGCCAGTGCAGACACACTTCAGCCGAGCATGACTTAACCACCCTAAAATAGGCACACGAAATAGCTGGACTGAAGCACTTTCTGGCCTAGATGCTTTAATTTTAGACTCCTAGAGACAGATGAGATGAATGCCACTTTGATGAACTGAGCCCTGTCACAATGGGATTTAGTACTCAGGGCTGCAGCAGAACATGTACATCCACTGAGTGACTTTAGGTTTACTTCCCAAACACATTACAACACTCAGTTCAATTTCAGTGCTACTCAACAACTTGTACAGCTCTTCATATTTTGCAAGCATTAAAGAATTTTAAAAATCCAAATCAAATAAAGAATCACAAACACACAAATGACCTCAGTGTTCTTCATGATGTGCCAATCCCACAGCATTAAAAAGCACAGCAGCCACTCCGGAAGAGCATGGGAACACCTAAATGCTGAGTTTGAAACTACTCCTGCCCTTCCTGTTCTCACACAGCTGGTAACTCTGGGCTCCCACCCACATCCAGGTGAGAACTCAGTAGTAACTGTTTCTTGTGACAGGACTGTCACTTTGCCAATAGCACAAACTCTGCTACAGGCAAAATTAACACCAGTAAATGAGACTGCTGACCACACTTGGTTATCTGAACAGCTGTCCTCTTTCTCTCTTTTAACCTGCAACAAATCTTAGTTTTAGCTGGGTTTGGTTTGTTTTTTCTTTTAACCTCAGTATTCACAAAACAAATATACGAGCTAGGCGTTTAGGGCTTGCAAAAGCACCTGAATACTTGGCAAGCAAATTTCCACACACTTGGGGTGCTTGCAACTCTGGTCATTTCAAGTGCTGTGGTCAGAGTTCCACATCCACAAAACTCCTGACAACTAAGGAACAACCAGACATAACACGCTGCCAGGCATGGGCATCTAAGCCACTGGGCATCCAAACTCAGAAGCCATTCAAGTCTGAGTCAGGGAGCTGATGTTTGGGGAATGAATGCAGTACAGCAAATAAATCAGTACTTTTTTATGAGGAAAACAGAGAAACATCCAGAAAATAAAGACTCGACCTACAATGGCCGTAAATGTATAGCTTACATACAAAATCAAAAGTCACCCAATTCCCAGCACAATCCATTCTGTAAGCATTAGCAAAAAGGACACAGTCAGCTAAACAAACATTTTCAGAATTAGCACACTGTGTTAATTGAGTGCATATTTGCAAAATTGATATAGCTCCTCAGGGCAAGAAATGCCCACTTGGATGTGGATCATGTACATGGCTACTTTCTCCTGCCTTCAGGGCCACAGTTGGAAGGCATGGTAGGAAGTACAGAGAACATGATTCATATAATGATGGAACAGCACTGCCAGCTCTCACAAAAAATTCACTGATCACAGCACTTAGCACTCGCAGGACATTGCAAGAGCCCTTGATCAGCTCCTCCAGCTCTATTATTTTTAGGTCTGCTAATTTAAGCAGAGTTCTATGTAGGACCCTGAAGCAAAATACTCCCTAATTATCTGACTTGGAGATTTTTTTCTCCACAAAGGACTTGCAAAGGTATTTTCCTCTATCTTAAGACAGACCTGTGCCCACCACATGCAAGCTCTGTCATTTCTTGTTCTTCAACTTTTGTAATGTTCCCAGTTTTCCTCCAGCATTACTTTTTATTCTGCATACCAAAAGGCCATACAGGAGAAAAAGTGCAAAGTTTGGAGAGGAAAAACTCGTAAGGAAGGTGAGTGGTGATTACCTTAGCTGTGAAAGAGGAACAATGGAGGAGTCAATGTCTCAGCACACAGGAAAGTGTATGAAGGTGAATGCATTTTTACGTGCCCTCACAACCACATTGTGGACCTCCCACTCATGCTAACACAGCATAAAGGTCAAAAGAGAAATTAAATTCAAGATAAATTCTTCTGAGGTTTTTTTTTTTTTTGGAACTTCATGATTTAGTTTGATTAGATCTTTTGAGATCAGCAATCTTTTTTGGAACCCAACTCCTGTCTCCAAGTAACCGAGGACAGCTTCTACCCCCTTTATATCAAAGACAACACCTTACCAAAATACCTGGTTGAGAGATGCATCCCTTCTGACTGCAATAAGCCAGGCAAGATCCTCTCCCCAAGTGCAAAAGAACACAAGTCTCCCCTCTGCATCCAGCACAAGACCCCTGCAAGTAAAGCAGTGTCTGCACGTACAGGGTAAGATACCATAAGGAAAACTGAGCAGATTCAGACACTGTCAGAAGTACTTTATATTAGTGGTGAGGAGAAGAAGGCTGAAGAGGCAGGCTGCTTTCACTAAAAACCCTCTGAGGATGCTGAACACCCAAGCAGGTGGAGATGTGAAACCAGCACCGAACCTCAAGCTGCTGCTCTGGTCATTGAAATGAGGCAGCTTAGCTGCAGCTGCACCTCATAGCTGCAGAGCACAGCACTGCTCAAGTGTGAGACCTGCTTAGTTTGACATTAAACCTCCTGCTCGCTGTGGTGGGTTAGCCTTGGCTGAGAGCCAAACACCCTCCCAGGCTCTCGCTCGCAATAGGAATGAGAAAGCTTGTGGGTTGAGATATAGACAGCGAGATTGCTTATCAATTACTGTTGCAGGCAAAGCAGGCAAAACAGATGTGACTTGATGAAAATTACTTATTGCCAAGTAAAATAGATGCAGGTAAAAAGAAACAAAACCACACACATTAAAATACCACCTTTCCTCTCCCCTCTCCCAGGCTCATGTTCGCTGCTTTTCTCAAGACTCTACCCCTCATCTTAAGCAGCACAGGGGTGGGGAGCTATGGTCATAGAATCATAGAATGATTTGGGTCAGAAGGGGACTTTAAAGATCATCTAGTCCAACATCCTACAATGAGCAGGGACATCTTCAACTAGACCAAGTTGCTCAGAGCCCCATCCAACCAGACCCTGACTGAGTGTTTCCAGGGATGAGGCATCCTCCACCTTTCTGGGCAACTTCTTCCAGTGTTTTAGCATCCTCATCACAAAAAACTTTTTCCTTTTATCTAGTCTGCATCTATCCTCTTTTAGTTTAAAACCATTTGCCCCATCCTACTCAGGCAAGGTAATCCTGTTATGATAATACTACTAATTAAAAAATACTAATACTCCTGTAATCATAACAGGCCCTACTAAATAATCTACCCCCACCTTTCTATACGCCCTTTAGGTATTGAAAGGCTGCAGTAAGGCCTCTCCAGAGCCTTCTCTTCTCCAGGCTGAACAGCCCAAACTCTCTCAGCCTGTCCTCACAGAAAAGGTGCCCTCAGACCATTTTTGTGTCCCTTCTCCGGACCCACTTCAATAGGTCCGTGCATCTCCTGGACTGAGGACCCCAGATCCGGATGCAGAACTCCAGGTGGGGTCTCATAAGAGAGGAGGGCAAAAAATCACCTCCTTCATCTGGCCACACTTCTTTTGATGCAGCCCAGGACAGGACTGCCTTCCTGGGCTGCAAGTGTACATTGCTGGGTCGTATTCAGCTTTTCATCCACCCGGTCCTCCTCAGCAAGGCTGCCCTCAGTCCCTTTGTCCCACGCGGGCTGTATTGATACCAGGGGAACACCCATCAGCTCCTGTATGAGTCGTCCACAGGCTGCAAATAGCTGCCCCTGTCTAGCATGGAGCACCTACTCCTCCTTCCCTGACATTGGTGCTCCCTCTGTTCTTTCTCACTTTTTTTTTCTCCCCTCCTCCTCTGCCTGTATGGTGTTTTTTGCCCTTTCTTAAATACATTTTAACAGAGGCACAACCAACCCACCTGATGGGCTGATATTTGGCATGCAAGTGCTCCCTGATCATTTCTGGAGAGTAAATTAGATAATCTGAAATAAAGCAACCTAAAAGAGACAAAAGGTATTCTAAAAGATTTCAAAACAGTAAGAATATTTTCCTTAAATATATTTATATATACACACACACACACACTTTGGGGTTTTATTAGTTTTGCCACTGTCCATACTTAGAATGTGGTAGAGATACAGTGCTGACTGCCAGTCAGGTTTTAAAATAAACAAAAATAAATTAGAACCATATTTTTCATTTCAGGAACACAACCTGCCAGATGACTACAGCTGTTCAATTGGCCCAGACCAGATAACTGAAACACATGGTCCCTGGGACACACACTATTGTCAAGCCCACACAAAACACTGTGGACAACCAAGGACCCAGCAACACAAAGAGAAAGAAACAGCAGCAGCAACCAAAACCTTAAAAAAATAAAATAAATTAAATAAATTTAAAAAAAAAAAAAAAAAAAAAAAAACCACCACCAAAACAAACACCACACTTCCAAGAAATAACTAACTCTCAGAATTAAACATTCTTGGATAAGTTTTCATCTGAAAAAAATATTCCTATGCACCATCCCGTCCTTCCCCGCATGGGAAGCCTGTTCACAGCACAAACTGCAGTGGCTGCAGAGAGCTGGTCTTTATAGAAACAAAACACCAGGCATAAAACCTAGGCCAGTGCTGAGGCTTCCAATCTGCCCCCAAAAAGGCATTTACCCTAGAAACCCCACTTCTCCTAAATGCAAGGCTACAGCTGTTCCCAACAAAGACAAGCCATCACTCCATTCCAAAGCAGCAGCATTTAAAGAAAATTCAAAGCAACATCTTTTCAAACTCAAATCTTTGCATGCTTAAATCCCCTATAATCCCCATCCATGCTCAAGGGTCCCAAGCCCTATAGGTGAGCCCTATACATATAGGTGAGACTGCAGAGATGGTCCAAAGCTCACCAAACATGAACTAATGACAGAGTCACCATTAATGGAAGGGCTACCTGAGGAAAGAGCCCAACACCAGCGAATTTGTACTTTGTATGCTCTTCCACTGTCAGACATCATGAGTGAAATAACAAATGATATATGCAGGATACTGTATTTAAATGCCTTTTCCTCTGCCTGGTCCTTATCTTCCTTTTCTCAGCACACAGAGTAATTCATCAGAGCGCAATCCTGGGAGGTTTCAATTCCAACACTTTCAGTTTACAGCAAAACCTCAGCAGTTTTGGCAAGTACTTGTACGTGTGGACAAGCAGACCATGTCAGGAAAAGCCTAAGCCCTTAGCAAAGCCTGGCAGGGAACATTCAGCACCTCCCTGTAGAGAAGCCAAGCAATCAGACTTTAGGACTTGGGAATCCATGCTCCAAAATCCTTGTCTGGCTTGGGACAACTCACTCAGTCTCCCTGCAGCCTTAACTCCCCACTGTAAGCCAGAGACACTGATCTCCTCTCCTGTACCAGACTGATGTGGCAGCGTACTGGAGGCTGGACACCACTCACAAGAGTTACAGGGGCCGTGTTACTGCTGAGGAGAGACCGATTTAGCAAACCCTTGGAGGAAGGAAAGAAAGGACTTAAGAAGATTAAAGAGCACAAAGTCTGACTAGAAGCCAAAGCGAACCACACTCTTAAATCATTTAAGCACTTCTGAAAACTGTTCCTTGATTCAAAGGTTTAAGCACCATTTGTCTCCCACTTTAAAGAATAAAGACCAGCAAAGAGCAATGGACCTGATACAATTCAGTGCTGCTGAGAAATCTGCTGAATACCTATTTTTCCTGCAAGGATGACAACAAGTAAATGCCATCAGTACAAAAGGATGATGAGGTCACAAGACAGAAGTATTTTAAGACTTCTACCTATCCCTCTTATTCACAGCACAATTTTAATAGTTTACTGTAAAATGTTAAAATACTGAGCCCTGAGATATTCAGTCAATAAACATGACCAATAATCAGAATTTCATCTTGTGAAATAAATAAAAACTATTACTCGGTTTCCATTTGGCAGCTCAAGCCCATTATCTCTGTGATGTTCAATTAACCAACAGCTTTGAATGGGCATTAGCACCTTAAATAATCAGTGGCACTGCACACATAACACTGCTATTAATTTCCTTACCATGGTGCAAGCTTCCAAAAAAATGATAAAACAAACCGAAAATAAACAAAAAACCCTAACACCATCAAGTTGGTTTTCTGGGCAATAAAGATTGTCAAAGACAGTAACACAAAAATATCTCTATACAGTAGATCCTATCCACGACATCAGAACAAGAATCCAAAATACCTCACTTGTATTCAATAGACCAAAGGGTTTTGGGTAACTAACTGCCTTTGAATTACTTAAGCAGCATGAGTTGTGGCAATGATTCTGGATCAACACTGAATCCCTGCTCTCTGGAGTGTGTTCTAGGTTCACCTGTAATCGCAGGAGACACAAGTCATTACAGCTATTTGAGTCTGTGGATGTTTGGAGTTTAGGGTTTTTCCTTCAACTAAAATTATCTGCAAAATAGTCTTTTTAGCTCAAACCAGAGGCTCTTAATAAGCAGTAGAGTTCAAGCTCTGGGGCAGCCATGAAGAGTCCCAGCTCCTCAGAGCTGCTTGCTAATCCTGAAACCCCAGAATTTCTGTTTAAATATAGGCATGGTGAACATGTGCTTACACAGCCTTCAACACAAGGAAGAGCCAGGACAGAACTAACTGGATTCTATTATGAAGATCAGACACACCAGGAATGGCTCCTCCCTGCAGCATCTCAAGCTCCCTGCAGTGGGAGGTACGGACGGAATAAACACAGCACTCATATCTTCTTTCCACAGTTTTCGTGTGATCTTTGGTAGACCTCGGGAGACATGTCTCCCAACTGCGCTAGTTCCATTGCGCCTTTTGTGTCTCCAAGACAGCCAGGCAGGACAAAAGCAGAAGTGAAAACATCTGTCAGCCTGTGCCGCTAAAGACAAGAGTGGCTTTTTGCGTGAGAGACCACAGCACCACAAAAGCATTGGCAGGAGGCCTAGATCTGCCAGACTCTGTAGCTGGCTGTGTGAGAGGGACAGATCTGACAAGGGCAAACATTTCCAGGACACGAGCTGCAAACACACTAATGGGCTTAGGGACAAAAACCAGTCGCCCAGGAATTGCACTGAGCAACAGGGGGACAACTCTGAAAGGGAAAGATGAAGCTGCGGCAAGATGAAAGGGAGCAGGAGGGCTGGAGCTATGCAGAACAAGACTGGCAGCGTATCTGGGATTTAAAATTAGCCTTATGCTGATCTAACCAGCCTTGACTGCATTTCAGCTCTCACACAAACACCCTGGTGCACTTGGCCAAGGACAACTCCTGCTGAGGGCTTGTAAATCAGACAGCAGCACGTCCCCCACCTTCTCCTCTTGCCTGTCTTCCCTCAGCCATCAGTCCCAGCGCACAGCAGCTCCTGCTGGAGGAGACTCCCAGAAGCAAATGTGACCAGGGACAAGGCTGGTGAGGAGGAGAGGGCTGGCCAATGTCTGCCTCATGCTCCTTTCTCCAGGGTACACTCTTACTCCTGAACAAGAGGAAAATCCCCCACGTGCCCTTCTCCCTTCCTCTGCCAGCCAAGATCATAAACCAGCCTTGTCTGAGTGGCACAAGCAGCCACCCAGGCCGCAGTGCATCCACCTGAGTCCACATCAGTTCTTGCACTGCTGGTAAACAATAAAAAGAATAAAAATATTGTTCTGCATAGGCAACAAATAAAACACTGAGACAGCAATTTTCAGGCAGCAATGCATCCTCTTCCCCTCTTCTCTTCCCTAGCCTTATTCCTGTTGTACTTTCATGTGCCTATCATTGCAAACAAAAGATGTATGCCAAACTAATGAAAAGTCTGAGCTGTGGTATGTGCGTGTATAAATGAGCCAGCACGGCCCCTGTGTGCATGGAGTAATGGCAGGAAACACATTTCCAGACCTGACAGGAGTCATTTGTTTTAGAAGGAATAAAAGATAGCTGACTTATTTTCCCCTTCAAGCAAGAAAGAAATAAAAATTAAAAAAAAAAATCAGAAAGAAAAAAGATAGAAAAGAAAATGTATTAATAACTAAAAGGTAAGGAAACATTTCTGATGGGTGCTCTCCTTCCTATCATTATTAGTGTGATGGATGTGCTGGGAGACCCCAGCTGCTTGTACAACCTGGTGCTGTACAACAGAGGGCTCGATGCAGCTCCCTCCTGGCAGCATGACAGGAATAAACAAGAGAGAAAAGGAACATTCACGGGAATAGAGAGATCTGCCTGAGGTGGCACAACAGACCTGCAGCAGAGTCAGAAATCTTGGCCACAGGAAATCCAGATTTCCTATATACACCTCAGTGCTGCTCTGCTTTCCTACAGTATCTCCAGAGCTGCCTGATCTCCTCCCAAAGGCTGCCTGAGCTCCTGATAACACTGCAGAAGCTGAGAGAGCAAATATTCAAGCCGTGGTGAGGGACCCGGATGCCCTCTATATCATTATGAGGTCCAGGTATGTTGCCCAATTCACCTGTAAAACCAAATGACTTGGCAGGCTCAACTATCATTTACAGGAGTCATGCACTCTCTCCCTCAGTGCCCGGTCCCCAGCTGAAGGTAATTCCACTCAGCATCATTCTCTGGGCCCAGCCATCCAGCCAGTTTTTTACCCAGTTAACATTCTACTAATCCATAACTGTTCTTAAGAGGCAGTGAGCATCTCTGATCCTGCTGGAAAGCACTGTGATTTTTCATTGCATCCTCTGCCATTTCAAGGCTCGAAAGATCCTATCATCACTCCCAAGTCCAACTCTCCTGTTCTGCACTCCCTGCATGTAGTCAAAGCACAAATGTCAGGGCTAAGGAATGAGCTGTCACCACACCAGCTACACTTCGGCTTAGACAGAAACACTTCCTGACTTCCAGCTCCAAGGGCTCAGGTCATCGTCTGCTCCACCAACAAAGTAGGGGCACCCAGCACAATGAAGGTTTGATACAAGCTGATGAAATCATGTTGGAGATACAAATGAATTCCCTCATTGGGGCTCCTCACTCTTCTTCAGAGGGTAGGCTGAACAGAGACACTTGCAAGCCTCTGGATAATACACAGACACTCATAGATACATAACTAGCACAAGCAACGCAGATTTGTTCCTTTTGATCCAGAGTTCCTAGGTTCATTCCCCAGGGATGACCCTAATCAGAGTCATGTCCTTTTTTTTAGGAAGAAACAGAATTTTAAAAACTCCCATCTGACCATACTTTAAGACGATAAACTACTTAGCAGAGCTGTGCAAAGAAGTAGTCAAGTGAAAGGTAATTTGTGTTCTGAATTAATTTCATGAGGGCAAAGAATTCTTTTTCAGTGCCTTGAAATATTAGGTTGGAATTCATGTTGGCTCTCTGAAAGATCACAATAGCTCACAGTACTTTTCAGATCCAGCCTTAAAGCAAGTCAGAGGTAGGGGAGCCCCAGGACAAAATTACAAAATCAGACAGTCATGATCTGGAGAAGTGCCTGCTCCTCACATCCCAGGGATGCGGGGAGCAGGCGCTTTATTCCGGATCACCTACAATTACATCCCTATGTAATGGGGATGCTCAGAGATTCACTCTCAGTATTGATTTATGGATAAACTGTCATTTGAAGCCCCTGATCTTTAATCCCCATGACCAGAAGGTCCTCCTGCTCCCTTGTAAGTCATCACAGATGCTGGCAGTTGTTTTCTTAGGTGCACCAAGAAAGGCAGGATTAAACGGAATAGTAAACTGTATGTCCACCACATGTGAAGAGCCAAGAAAATTAATTGTGTTGCAGGAAATCCCCTTGGCTTTTTATCAACACTAGTACTGAACGCTGGGGAGCCACTCAGCAGCTTTCTGTCACCTTGCTTGAATTTTCTACAGGTTGCAAGGGACTGATTTATAGAAGCCTCCACGCCTAACTTAAATAAGGCATACACCATAAGCAGCTTGGGAGCAGGCAGACGTATTTACTGTCTCAGATAAAAGCTTTCACCTTTAGATACCTGAATAGTTCCAATACCTTTTTCAGCCTACATCCACAAAGTCAAGTAGTACTACTTTCCTCATCTCATTTCCAACAACTTGAGGTATTGAGAGGCCATTTGAATTATTCAAGGCCACATGGGAAAACCCGAGGCAACATAAAAGTATTGGATTGCTGTTCTTGCATCGCCAGCACTACAATTGTTCTCCTGAGGCTGTTTTGTTGTAGAATGATTAAGGTTGGAAATGGCCTCTAAGATCGGTGAGTACAACTGTTAACCTGCCACCACTGTGTTCACCTTTAAACCAATATCCCCAAATGCCACATCCACGTGTTTTTTAAACACTTCTATTGAGAACACATTTTTGAATATTGTCTATTAAGAATCTCCCACAAAGGGGCTCCCAGGTAGTGAAGCTCTACTGCAAGAAAGAGGATCTATTTAAAGTGCAGCAGAAACACAAGACTTCCACCCAAGTGATAAGCTTCCAGTGACAGACTGCTGCTGTGCATTCTCCAATAGGAAGTCCTCAAAGGAGGTTTCTTCAGGGTTCCCCTTGCTGCTCAAGAGCCTAACTGTGATACACCAGCACGAAGAAACAACACAGTTGTTCAGTTCCTCCTCCACCCCCACACACACTCATCCAGTCTCTCTCTCACAGACACATTTACTTACTTTCAACAATAATAGTAATAATAATAGTAGTAGTAGTAGTAACAACAACATAGCCAGAGTTCTCCAAACATCTTCACAAAGGATACATTATGCAACCCTTCCCAGGTCATGGCAAAACTAAACCTGAAACCAGTCAATACCTGATTTTCCCTGGGTGACATGAAATCCTATGATGCTGTCTTCTTTTTACATCTGCTACATATTAGTTATGCAGGGGGGAAAGCTAAAGAATGAGGAATAAGACTTATTTGTATCGGCTGACAAGGACTCATTTCTGGAACACTTTCAGGGTAAAATTTTGATTATAAGAATAAAGAACATAACCAAGGCTACAGAGTCCTCACTCACCTCTTACTCTTTCCCCTTCTTTTTCAACCTGCTGATTGCAGACTAAGGGAAATTACTGTTTTTACTTTATTAGAGCAGTACGTGGAGTATTTGGACAAGATCACAGCACCATCACACAGGAAGGGAACAACATTTAGTACATCACTGAGAGAGGAGGCAAGAGGAATGCAAGGTTCTGTGCTCCTGAGTAGCCCTCCTATCTTCCAGCTTATGCTGCCTCACTAAAACTCTTCTTTCTTGTACTACTTAATTTTGTACTTCCTTAAATGCAGGGATTTTTTTTCCAGGCTATCATATACACTTTCCAACTATTTTCTGCTCTGAGATCAAACCTGTCCTCTTCTGCCACCATTCTCCAGTATTTCTCATTTGTCCTTCTCACTCTCATCCCAGTCATTTCCTTATCTCCTATCTCTTCCACTCAACTTTGATCCTGTGCTGCTCTAGGCACTCCAAATGACCTCAGAAAGCTTGCCAGTACTCTACCCTCTTGCGGCTGTGTAATACTCTTTTCTCAAGAATCTGATTTGCAAAACAGCTGAATGACCAACACTCCAGCAAGTTTCCACAGGACCTACAGGGTGTTCAATGCTTCAGGCAAAAAACTGTTTCATTTGTTCAACTACATAAGCAAAGGCAGAGCCAGCTTAATAGCCACTGTGTGGTTCATTTCTGCCTGCATGCTCGACTGGGAGTCAGAGCTCCCATTGAGATCCTACCTTTGTCTCTGTCTTACTGATTCTGGGTAAGCACATGAACTTTTCTTCCTCTGTTCCATCTGTAGAGCCAAGGTGATTGCATCTCCATCACAGAACTGCCGCAGATTTAATGCATCTGCGTTCACAGCGCTCTGAGTTCTTCAGATCAGGGTGCTGGAAAGCACACGGTGCTACAGTTATAGGAGATGTGCTTTTGCATGATCACAAGCTGAAAAGCAATCAACCATCGAGGACAACGGTGCTTTCCTGACACTCCTGTCCTTTAACATTTTCCACTTTGAACGCAGTCATGTTCACATTTCATTTCTATGCTCTGCTTTCCCTCTCTCGCTGTTTGAAGCAAGCCTCAAGGCACAGCCTTTTCTGATTAGAGCAAAGAGACAGACCTCACTTCACTATGACCTACTATCCCAGACAGCCTTTGCCAGGATTCCAATCATCCAAGGAAACACTGGAAAGCACTGCTTGTGCCACTGCTATCAGGGAAATTAGCAACAATCTCCAACAGCCACAGAGAAGATGGCCACACAAATCAAATTACAGTTTCCACCACACACATTAAAAAGAAGAACATTCCTGAAAATCCTTATGCCTGAGCCAAATTTTCAGCGTGCAGGAAGATTCCACAAGGCAATGAAACTACCCAGAAGATTGAAGTTACTGTTATGTATAATTACCTGCATTCCAGCTCTGGTATTGCAGCAATTCCTACACAGCTGCTTCTTTCACATACACACACACAAACCAAGACACAAACCAGGCATGCCTGCTGGAGGAGGAGTCCACACGCATGTACCAAACATATTTCTGGCTTGGAAAGTGACACTTAGTATTTTCTACCTTATTCTTGCACTCACTACCTCCAATCAAGTTGAACACGCTAGCTCAAATATAAGCACATGCAGTAAGAAAGTTCTCATACCTGGAAACTTGTGAGAATCTCTCTAGCTTCTGTGAGGTAAAGCTCAGGCATGCAGGTGACTGGAAAGAAAGCTTTTCTTTCCTTGCCTGTGAATAAAGGATAGCCTGCAGTGCCCAGTGCTAAATGACCAACCCAGTAATCTGGGTAACAACCACTGCTCTGTCTGTGCAGACCCTAAACACATCAGGGTAAAGAGAAGGTAAAAGCAGGGGCTGAAACATTGAAAGCGGATGGTAAGAAAACTGAGAAAGGCTAAAACACAAAGAGGCACAGAGCAAAGTCTATCCTTGGGAAAGGGTACTTGAAGGAAAAATAGCCAAAACACCCCCTCACCTCAGTCACGTGACATCTTAAATGTTTGTTAGCATTCTGGTTGTTGGATTTAAACAAAAAATATATTGTGGGCTTCATCCTAACTGCCTTCTTTTGGTAAAGTTTACCTGGGCTAGTTTCTGTGCCCTTCTCCTTTCCTGCTGTTTGTAACAGCAGACGATGATGAGTTGAACCCTCTCTTTGATGCAGGTAAGGCTTCATTTCTGTGTCACCTAAGGTCACTTGCATCTGCTCAGTCCTGTATCTCAAGGGTTTCAATTAATCATTGCCAGCTCAGCCAGAGACTGGGATCATCCATTTGCAATGGCTGTGAGTCTGGTTCAGAATCTCAATGCAGGCAAATGCTTGCCAAGCTTTCCCCTGGTGCACATGCATAAAGGACTAGAGAGATACCTACACCTGTGATCACTGCCCATGCACCTCCAGCAAGGCCAATGTTTTGCTTCCCATGTACTAAACTGTGCTATACAGGAAGGAGGTTGGGTATCAGAGGGCAGATGATACTGCTTTGCAACAGCAAAATGCTCTGTTGTGCCATATGCTGAGAACACATGATGGATCTGCATGAGTTCCATGACTTGCTTCAAATTTGTGCCCAGATAGACACTGGCTATAAGGTCTTATGTAGGCTAAGTCAGAAATACTGAGCTTCAACAGGGAAATTCTAGTGCCTGAAACACCCACATTTGAGCATGCAAATCCCTCCCTTGGATTTTTTTGGGGGTAAATTCTTAAGGACTCAATCAGCCAAGAAGGAAAATGCTGCTCAAAGACATCAGATTACCATCTATGTTCATTCTTAGCAGATTTCCCTTGAACCAGGTCGTTCTATTCAACTCCCAGTGCTCCAGATTTCAAAACCTCTTCAGCTGTTCTCACACACTGTCCAGACACACAAGGCAGCAGGAAACAACTTCACAGATTTCAACACTCGCTGTTGAAGAATTAATATTAACTTAGTTGATTAGCATGGTGAGGAGGGACAGAGAAGGAAAAAGGGGAGAGGAAGAAATAGTGTGCAGAAAGTAACAGCATGGCAAGCCTGACATTTCTTTCCGTGGTTGTCTTTTTTCCTGCCACATGGGCTTCTAAGCACTTGTGTATACTGAAAATGTTAGTGAGCACAAAGTAATGCTATCCAGGAAGAAATCTGGTGAAGCACGACATATTGGTCTCCTACTAAAGACTGTCATCATACCACATTCACTCAAGGAGCAAGAAAACTGCCCCTAAGAAACAACTTCGTAAATATCAAGGCAGTACCATCCACTCATCAACTGCCCCACTCCCATGGAGAGAAAAGCCATGCTTGAGGAAGAGGCAGGATTATAATTCAAATGAAAAAAAAAAATTAAAACCTAATGCTGACAGTGAACAATCTATCCCTCTGTGAGGTACAGGAATCCCTTTGAAAAGCAAAGCCATAATCTGACACATCTGCAGTGACTTTCTGAAAGCAAAAAGAGACAAAAAGTTATTGGAAGAATGCTTTGTCCTACGTCATCAGGAAAGGCTAATGTTGAGCAAGTCACTTGATAAAAATTAGCTGGTACTGCCTCAATTCTCAGCTGAGCAGCACACCTGGAGTGCAACCTTGAATTTGACGCTCCGCTGACAAAGAGTCCTGACTACTCTACATCCTTGGTACTGAAGCACGACCAACACTTACACTGGTTACTCATTTATGCTTTAGTCTAGGCTTTTAGTTCACTGCTTTTTGAAAATGGTGACTTAAAACCACTCCACCTCTTCTCCCACCTCACAGCTATGTCTGCCCTCAGCCAGGCCCACGCCTCCCAGGGGCTTCCAGGTCAGCCCTTCACAAAGCAACATACAAATGGGATCAAGGAACTGAGGCAGCTTCAAAAAAAAAAAAAAAAAAAAAAAAAAACCTTCCTACTACCTTCCCCTGCCCCCTTGCACACGCATTTTCTCTAAAAAGGTGAGCCAAGTTGGAGCCCTGAGAAAGGTGGCAGCATGTGCACTTGCAGAGAACAAAGGATGGAGATGCTGCTATGCCTTACGGGTGCAAAGTAGAGCAGCAGTAGCTAAAACAGGTATTGCTGTCCAAAAAACTCTATCACAGAACCACAGCCTTTATTAAGTAGTGGTTTACACTCATTTTCCAAAGGGTTTGATGACTAAACAAGTGGCAAGACCAGGTACAAAGACTGCTTGTCCTCCTTTGTCATGATGATTGATGACAATGTTAAAGTTAATGGTACTTTATGCACCCATCAAAATATTATCCCCCCCAGGAGGGTACAATGTGGCAAAGATAAATGAGGAAACGAAGTTTAGCACTGTATATTTGCTCCTCAAGTCTCCTGATTTATACTGCACAGGAGGGATGCCTTGCACTGAGCTGATGTGTGGCAGAGCCATACATCTGCTCAATTATTTCAAACAGTTCAAAGACAGCTGCCGCTTCATCAAAAGCACCCACGTGTGCACTAACAGTGTGAAAGGCCACAAATACATAAAACAAAAATGCATGAAAAATATCTGTTAATGGTACCACATCAGTTTTTGTAACAGATTATTTTGTGCACATAGGAGTCTGGGGAAAGCAAGATTGTTAGGATTTTAAATTACTGGTCGTGTTTTTCACTAACGATTAGCAATTAGAAACTTCAGAGTTTTTACAGAAATGTAAAGGAGCCACTCATGAAAAATTTCAAAAATCCTTCCCCCCATAGTATTAGCATCAATTGAGATTTAAACGGGAGAAAGAGATGAAGTATATGCAGAGTTCTCCACTGCTTGGAAAGCACTGATTGGCTGGCTCTTCCCAACACTAACTTTGGAGCTAGGTTGGTCTAACTGGTGTCAGCTGCAAAACCAGCTACTAAACCACATATGTAGGTGTGCAACAACCACAGTCAAAGCTGCTACGGAAACTCAAATCCTTATATTCAGTAGTTTCTGCACCTTACGTAAATGTAGGGCACTTTTTGGAAAGAGATGGGACTGATCCACAATTAGCAGCTATCTCATTAATAGTGGCAATAACTGAAATCACTCTTCAGGAACTAAGTGCTCCATGAAAGAGGATACACAGCTCGAATCTGGACACAGAAGGAGCAGGTACATGTTCTCACTATTTTTGTTATCAAGAGCCACATGTTAAATCTGTCATGTAAGTCCTAAACCTTCAAACTGGTTGCAAATCAAGAACTAAAAACAGCACTTGCTCTCCTTAACTTCAGTTGTATTGATGATGATAAAACTACACATCAGCACTAGAAATGGTCCCTGTTAAATGTCCCATTTCATGCCAGAGGGGCAGCGCATGCTCTTTCGCTCTAATCCCAGGAGGCTAGTAAATCATACTGGATACAAAGACAAAGAATACCAAAAGGCACCACAGGAAGTACAGGAATACATGGGGAGGGTNGAAGGCACCACAGGAAGTACAGGGAGTACAGGAATACATGGGGAGGGTCCAGATGTGCTGGTCTCGTGTGCGTGACAAAGCTCTGGCTGCTGCAGCACACCGTGCTGAGAGTTTGTCACGTCCAAAAGGTAGTGACCGGCCCCCTGGCCTGACTTGCTCTCCCAGTACCAGCCCCTGCCTTTTGTTTGCTGTTTAGTAAGGGTGTTTCAGTGTTACCCATTTCCAGTGAGAGATAAGGCAAAGTAATACATCAGTCCTGCTGCTGAACCACACCAGCAGAGCATCTGGAAGACTGTGAAGTATCAACATGTGTTATCGTGCTTAATGCCTCTGCTAAAGACACGTCATGAGTAAGTACCTGTCACGGGCAGCTCTCAAGAAACTGCAGACTCAGCTCAGCAGGAATTTGCTGTCACTATTATTTGAAAACAGCTTTTGAAGACAACCCAAAAACATGTGAAGACATCAAGTGAAACGTCCCTTATTCTTTGAGATAATTCCATTTTAACAAAAGCATCCCTTTTTCATTTCAGTTAAGCTGGTTGTTCTATTTCCTTTTCCCTCTCTCCCAAATAAAACACCAGATCACTACCAACTGCTACTACAGCAGGTATCAGTGAAGTTTAAATGCTTTATCTCTTTTAAGTACAGAGGAAATGAGGTCTAGATTTTGTCTAACACTTGAGAGTGACTCCCAGCATACAATTTTATTGTCATCTCCATTTACCATACCTAACAATTTTCCCTACTTTCTCTTCCATCTCAATTTATGGGGACATAAACAAAGATGAGCCAGCAAATACTAAATTTTCTCAGATTTAGGAAAATTCAGGTTAAATATACTATATTTTACCAAGAAACCTGTGTATGAAAAAATAAATCAAGCCTAGCATGCAGCTGGAGATGTGAATGCATCCCTTACATTCTTGGTATGGTACAGTATCACGGATGTTCCTCCATTTGTAATTCAATAACAGTGCAAAAATGCCAAGTTAGTCAGCAGACTGTATGTCTGGTGTTGACAGGTTTCTAGGAGGACATAAGCCCCCTTTCCTACTCCTTCCAACCCGAACCCTTGCCCTGCAACAGCCAGGTGTGATGCCCATGTACCAGAACAGAAACCAAGGGCAAGTGGAAAGTGATGCTGCAATTCTCCCCCAAAGAGGACTTTTTTGGGCCAAAATCTTCCACAGTGACAACACATCACAGTGTGCACAGTCCAGACCCAAAAGGATGCCAACCTTCCCCACAGATCTTTATCCAACAAGTTCCTTCAGTCCATTTTTATTCTGTGTTCATGGGCTGGCATGTTTCCTGTTTGACATCAGAGCAATTTAATTTTCTTATGGCAAGCTGGGAAAAAAAATTTCCACCTCCTCTGCCTTTTGGTCCATGTTTAAACATCTAGGTATGCTGTCTCAGTGATGACATTCTGTGCCACAGGAATGACACAACTAGCAGGAACACAATGGCTTACATCAATGGCCAACAGCTAACAAAAGCAGGATCACTCGAGAGAGAGAAACAGGTGATCCATCTTCTACTCAAATGTGCTTATATTTATTGTCAAGGTATTTTGTCATAAAACCACCATTCACACACAGACACTTTTAAAACCCACCTGTATGTTTAAAATGCTGCCAATTTTCCACGAGTTTCCTCCCAGGAAAGACTCATCTACTAGGCAGATATGTACAGATTACACCATCATCACTCACTGCCAGAGGCCCTACGTAAAATGCCACACCTTATTTTTTCATATTGATTAAAGCAACTAAATATATAAATCACAGCTCCCATTCTGTTTTCTGTGACGGACCATAAATTCCTCTGTCATCAATTGATTTTTTCTGTCATCAGCAACCTTGCTCTGACTTACATTTCCCAGCTAGAATACAGCAGTAACAAATCTATCCCATACAGGGAGTTCTGTTTCGACAAGAAGCAACTTGTCACAACCTTTACCATAAACCTCATATACCCTTAAACTTAAAAGGACTAGAAGACTTCAGCAATCAAGGGAGAACCACCACTGATTAACGGCAGATCCTAAGTAGGCAAATGAGAAGATATCTTTACAGTTTCACTACGAACAGTAAAGCAATGTATTTCTGAAACAGTGCTCATTAGAACTGAATACATTTAATAACCTGGTACACAGCATACAGAATTAATTTGGAGTGGGGTGAGTGGTGTTACGTATTTTCAAACAAAAGCAAAGGATTCACTAGACCTAAGCAAAGGCAGCTTGCAATAAAGAGATGCAAAATAGAAAGACAGTATTCCAGTGTGATGGGGGCAAGGAACAGATGAATCAAGAGAGACCAAGGCAGCTTTGGGAAGCAATTTGTGAAGTCACGGGATGGGGGAAAGGAGCAGCTGAAGCTCACAATAAGCAGAAAAGTGTGAAGGCTTGCAAGGAGATACTCATTCGCACAGACAGTGAAACAGCGAGTGAACAGTAGCCACAAGAGAGTTTGGGAGATTCTTTGCTTCCACAGTCTTGATGACATAACTTCTTTGCAGATGTCTAAAGCAAAAAAACTAGTAATTCCTCTACTGTTCAGTCTTTGTGCTGAAACATCAACATACACTTTGGTGCTGCTCCTACTTCATCTCATTCTTCTCTTCCTTCCTCCTTAAGCACCTTGTTCAAACAACAAATGGCTCAAAACTGATGAGCTGTGAATGGTATTTAACCAAAAAGTCATTAAACATTGGCACAAAGAACAATGCTCCCTGAAACATGGAGCTGTAATTATTTTCCCACTTTGAATAAGTCACAGAAGATAAAGATGAAAGGCCTACTACATTTTCAGGAAATTTATTACTACTTACTTAGTGCACAATTTCAGGCATTGAAAACGCCTAGAGTCAGGAAGTTTTAAAGTCTGTGCTCTCAAAAGCAGAGCCACTTAAAACTGCCTTTTGCACATTTAGGACTAAAATAAAAGTGCACTCCATGGGCTATTGATTTATTCCAGCCAACCGCAACTTTAGAGAACACATCTCATTATAAAATGTTCGTGGATGTTCTCCTAGTTCGTGGTTCATTTACAGATGATTATAGCACTGTTATTTCATACATCGGTGCTTTGTAATAAACAAAAGCATTGCCCTGGAGGGGCTTCAGTTTTACTGACATTTCTTCCAGGCACATTCTGTTTGAAGATGGTTTGAGAAAGTGCAGGAGCTTCCTCAAGGACAATAGTCTTACAAGGGCACCCCATCAATTTACTGAAAGCCCACACATCAGCTTGTCCATGTGAGGCCAAATGACAAGTTCTTGTCTCAGTATGTGGACTTGCAAGGCTAGTGTGTCTCATAATTTATCTATCTCTTTGGAAGCTAAAATTCACAGAGTGATTTCAAGAGCGCAAATGGCTGAAAGTGAAACATCCCATTTGACAGATGTCACATCACCAGCTCACATCTGACCTGAGCTCCTGAACTGAATAGGATTATGGTTCTCCAGTTCTTGAGGTCATTCAAAATAAATTTAAGCTTTTTTCACTACTACACACACAATGCAGGAGATGAGGGAACTCTAATGGTTTTTAGCTGGTAGGGATCACCACTGAAATTTATTGCACAGGTGCAGTCTGCAATTCCTGTTCCAGTATGTTGAGATGCCAGGAGCGGGGCTGGCATGTGCCATCTGTCCTTAGCACAGCATGGAGGTAAGCCCCAGAGAGAGGCCTTAGCCTTACAAACTGTGGTGGGAATGGACCTCGTGTCCTCAAGGAAAGAGCCACTCCAGCTGGCATGCTTTGTGATCTGGTGTAAGACATGTCTCTGTAAATCACCTTTGGAAAGTGTTTTTAGACAACAGGCATTACCATCAATAGGAAGGATTCGTTCTACAAGCTACATATGCTTGTAGAACTGTACTGTCCTATAAAAGCACTTCACACCACTAAAAGCCTAAAGAGTGCACCTGAACAAAAATTTTTACATCATTGTAGGGTTTTAAAATTTTATCTTGTTTAATTTCCAGTGAAATACCCATTCTCTGTTCAGTTTTAGTTGTGATCTACGTATTACTTCTAAGATAGAACAGATTTGAAAATGAAGTGGCTCCTACTTGTACCACTGCAGCTGAGGGAGCTGGGGTTGTTCTGCCTGAAGAAAAGGAGGCTCAGGGGTGACCTTTTCACTCTACAGCTGCCTCAAAGGAGGGTGTAGCAAGGTGAGGGTCAGCCTCTTCTCCCAGACAACGGAAAACAGGGCAGGAAGACACAGCCGCAAGCTGTGCCAGAGGAGGTTCAGGTTGTACATCTTTGCAGAAAGAACTGGAATGGACTTCCCAGGGAAGTGGTGGAGTCGCCACTCCTGGAGGTGTTTGGCAAACAAATGGATGTGGCACTTAGTGCTATGGTTTAGTTGACAAGGTGGTGATTGGTCAAATGTTGGACTCTTGTGATCCTGAAGGTCTTTTCCAACTCGAATGATGCTATGATTCTAAGAATGTAATTCGTGTAAAAAATAAGACAAACAAAATTATAAATTCCAAATGACCACTTGGAAATCATAAGTCCAAACATTATACAAGACACCCTCACAGGTCTCTGCAGACCCCTGTATCGGACCCACAGGAAAAACCCATGTATTTTATAGAGCAACACAAGCAGCAGTTTACAATACAACTCTCAAACAACAGTCCTCAAACTTCTAATTTTATTTCACGATCCAACATCCATAGTCAGATTTAGCAGAGGGTTTAGAAAAAAGTGTAAAAAAACTGTTGTAAACAAAATAACAAGAACTACCTCCAAATTATGAACCAGTAATGTCCTTGTTCTTCAAGCTTCTTTGAGAGCTTTCCTAAATAACTCACTTGGCCACCAGTTTAAAAGGCAGGGCTGTTTTTTTTGACCATTCACCTGCCTCAAATTTAGTATAATCTCTAGCAACATACAGATGTATTATATATATTAACCAACAATTTATTTTTGAAGAGCAAGACCAAATTCAAAATTTCACTCCCACTCTACTATGGTCGAATTCAAATAGTTTAAATACAGCTTCCAATGATGCCACATCATGTGTTAAGTGTTACACTGAGCAGCCAGAAGAGAAGTTGTAAAGAGGAGGAGGAGGAGAAGGAGGAGATGCTAGTTGGCTAGAAAATGAGCCAGGAATCAGATGCCAGCCAGAAAACCAAATTGACTTTTCCTGAAGAGGATTGGGGGGTTTTTATTAAAAGATTAAAAAAGCAGATTGTCTGGCTGAAAAATGAACAGGTGGTGACTCTACTTAAATTCTGTTTTGAAGCACAGCCCAGGTTCAAGAACGAATAGAAATGATTGCTGAACTGTAAAAACACAGCATCATCATTGTCATCACTTATACCCATCAGAATAACAGCTCACTGTGAATGTACAGTCATCTTATAGTCACAGCAAGGCACAGTGATACAAGGAAGTCTGTTGCAGCTGACAGATTTCTATAAAGAAAATCAGGGCCAACGACAGGTTATGGCCAGATGCTAAATTTCACCAAGCCAGTCTCCATGAATTCAAACAGGCCTTAAAAGTATCTCTTCCCAAAACTCTTTGCATGGAGTGAAGGCCTGTGTGCTCCTTCAAACAGGACAGTGCTATGGATCTACAGTCAGATTAGCAGTGGGGCAATCTATACATCAAAGTGATCATCCAAAAGTCCAAGAGCGAGATTTAAGTTTCTGCCCAAATCTTTGATTTAGAAACTAAGACTCCATGCAAACTGGGCTGGCTAGAGGAGATTTTTGTCTTAGAATAGCAGCATGACAGACCAGCAAGCACTGCGCCTTTCTAACCACCACGGGTCACTGTTGATTCACTCAGATGAGGAAACGGTGGGGGAAGTACTTTTGATTATAATAACAAGAAACTGGCTGGGTCTGAGAAGGCCCTCTAATCTCTAAGACCCCTGTCATGGCTTGATGACGCTCTTCTAAGATCCATCCCATGGCAAGAGCAGTCCTGACTGCAGTGCACAGCCACTAAGGGAGGATGCAGGTTGGTTACAGCTGCTCTTCTATTAAAATTTCTCTTCAGTCATTTACATCTCACTGCAAAAGAAAATGTGCTAGCAAGATCCTTAACTTACACAAGCCCATGGACCATCAGCAACTTGGATAACTGACCTGTCATCCCCAAGGCATGTACTAGCCATTAGCAAACCTCAACTTGGAATCTCTATACTTTAATCTTGGCATAGGTTAAGGAGGGGTCACAGGACCCTCCTGCCTGTTGCCACAGATAAGAGCAATTCTCTATTTTTTTCCCTGGGAACAATCTTTTTGTTGATTCCTGATCTTTTTCCTTCTTTTAGGACAGTTTTCAAAGTTCTCCGTCCACTGAGCTAGTATCAGTTGATTTCACTACTCAGCCTTACATTACCTTCCTTCTTGTTCAAAGAATTGCTGTACTGTCATCATCTTATTTTGAGAAAGGAGAAGATGGTTTGAAGCACCAGTTTACTCTGTCTCAGGCTCTCGATCTTCAAACGGCAGGGGGAGAGAAAGAACTTCAGTGATAACAGGACAAGGTGCTAACACACCCTAGAGTGCCACACGACCTCAGAAAGCAGCAGCTCATCTTACGTACATTAAGCATTTCAGCTTTTTTTTTTCTTTTTAAGAGGGAACAGTGTGCAGCCAGGAACCGCCCCAACATGAGTAATTTACACGCTTCTGAATAACCAAGCTACTTTACTGCAGCTTTGCACCTGCAGAAAGCCCAGCAGCAGCGAGCTTGCACCAGGCTGAGGAACTGGGTGGAATGTTCTGCAATACCAGCTCCAGGCTGGGCCATACCTGGGTCTCAACACCGCAGAGGTGGGAGATGCACATGGGAGTACTCTGAGCTCTCCCTGCCACTACTATGGCAGAGAAAGCAGCCCATGAACCTGGGAAAGGAGTCCAACACCAACCCCTGAGAGTGCCAAACAGGTGAATGAAGACACGAGCAGCTTTAAAACTGCTGCCCTGTACAGGGCAGCGAGGATTGGGGAAAAAGCAAACTAAGATTCAGGAATAAAGGGGAGAGCAGGAAATTGCAACTGGTCAGGCAATGGCAGGGAAACTGGTAAGAAAATACTTGTATTTGATGGGGACAGGAGAGAAACTGTAAATTGAATGTACACGAAAGTTGCTAACTGATCAAGGGCACAGGGACTGAAGCAGAGCTAAAGGGAAAGCAGCCTGACACCAGCTGTAGGGCCACACTGCAAAAATATAGGCTTGCAACAAAAAATAATCTAGAAAAAGAGATAGAAGAGGTTGCCCTTGGGAAAAAAAGTGCATGCATAAATCTTTCACTCCTGTGAATATCACCTCCTGACCAGAGTGAATACTTCCTGAGTCTCATTGATTCTCTGCTGTCAACAAACTCGTGTCAACCTGCTGGTAAGGCATCTCAAAAAGAGCACTCGGTTACCTAAAGATGAAGAAATTACACAATTTATGTCTAAAACTTTTGTTGATCTGAAGTCACTCACATGATACTCTGGTGGAGATGGAGGACGAGTGGCTACTCAGCTGCAGGTAAAGGCAGGCAGCAGCAGAGTTTAGGAAACCTGCTGCAGGAATTGGTGTTAGTGTATACGCAGCCACCTGTGAATGTCAGTCAATCAGGAAGATTGGCTGGATGAATATTCAAAGCCCAATACTCGGAGGACAGTGGGTAACCAAATCTCTTCTGCTGTAAAGTCTCAGAAGGAATATGAAGGCAGAAATCTATCTTTAGCTCTTCAAATTACATTACACATTAATTAAATATATTAAATATTCCCTGCACATTCTAAATATAACTTACATCACTTATTTGCATCTCTGTTGAATTAGGGGACAACTCACTTACGGGTCAGGCACAAAAATCCCATTTACCCAGCACTGGCATGACAGCACCTTCACCTGAGATCATCCATTAGAAAAAGGTGCAGCACGTTCATGCTGGGGCTCCAGCACACAGCAAGTCCCTGCCCTCCACACATTCATGGGCTTGTTTAGTGCCAAGCCCCTCCATGGCCATTAACAGGACTGCTCATGAGAGCAAACCAGACTCGTGAGTAAGGACCATATTGAAGATTAGATGACGGGGAAAAATGGATGAGTCCCAGAGAGCAGGAGCCAAGCATCTGCATGATAAAACAAATACAAAGTATAGTCTTGAATATTAATATCTCATACAGATTCCCACCTGCAGGGTGAGTATTGAATCTTCTCTCTCCAGAGAGAGACAAGTGGCTACAGCCTCCTGTGCAGCAATGTCTGCACTGCACGCATCCCTGCAGAACTCCTTGTGTGGGATTCAGAACTGTGCAGGAACAAAACAGTGCTCAAGGAGCTCTGAGCCTGACAATTCAGCATACAGACAATAAACCTTCTTTTAGGAAAGGACAAAAAGTGTGAGCAAGAAAAAAGCAGAGGCTTCACTCATTTGTATCCATTTACTAAAAGCAAACTGTTCAGTGTTCCCTTCCATCTAATGTTTCAACTAAGACAGAGTATTTCTGACCTGCTGGCAAGGTTGCAGCTGACCTCCAGCACGATGGACCCAAGTACAAAAAGGGAAAATATTATAACTGTGGTTGTTACAACAAAGACTTGAAAGGTTGTAGTCAACAGCAAA
Organism: Callaeas wilsoni; assembly: GCA_013398955.1. Lineage (NCBI taxonomy): Eukaryota > Metazoa > Chordata > Aves > Passeriformes > Callaeidae > Callaeas > Callaeas wilsoni. Next base: position 126,831 of record VWPU01008913.1, read on the forward strand.
GCAATACTCAGAAACATGTATTACTGAGGGACTGTCACCATGAAAGTTTCAGCAGTAAATATGTCTCCGCAGTAGCAGAAATAGAAGATGTTCTGTGCTCATCATCCAAACTGAATTTAAAAAAAAAAACCAACCAGTCAGGCTACATACACGCAAACAGGCACACACATAAATCTTTCATAAATTGGGAGTGTTTCCAGCCTTTGACGCTCTGTCTTCAATTAACACTGCAGTTTCTCTCCGAGTTACCACAAAGCTCTAACAGATTGTGTGGCACTTGTATTAGCACTCACCTGGAATGAACAGAAGGGGAAGATGGTGAAGGAAAGATGGCAAGGAGCACAGCAAGTTCACAGTGGTTTAGGTAATAAAATAGAAAGCAACAGAGGCCATTTGACTCTCTCCCCAACAGCTCTCACTCAGCTGTAGCACAACATTGAATCAATTTCTGCCTTTGCAGTTGTATATACACAACTCACCACCTTCACTGTGAATGGTTCACATACACACAAGGACAAAACTGAGTCCAAAGGGATACTGAATAGTTCTGCCCGCCATTCAAAGAACATATCCAGCCACACACTGACAAAAGCTGCATCTGACAAACACATTGGCTGCCAAGCCCTTGCTGCCATCATCCATCCAGTCCTCTACTGTCATGATCAAATGGTCTGTAACTGACTGCAGCCTGACGTAAGTTGGTTCTTACAACACACCAAAAACCAGAATATCAATGAAGATACAGAGTGGGCAGCTTCTGCCACTGCACCAACACTCATCAGCTGAAGCGAGGAAACCCATGCCAATCATTGCGTATAATAGAAAAAGCCACCTTAACAAAACTTTGTCACAGCATTCATGTCTCTTGCTGTCAAACTAAATACTGACAGCCTGAATTCCCTATAGACAACTACAGAGGCATCAGCCTCTGACATTTGATTCTGGTAACATCTCTTAAGTTTATTTTGGATTTCACAATGCATCTACACTAGAGCTGCAAGTACCTGGCAACATTATCAGCTGTTCTGGTGGACACTACCTATGGAGGGAAAGAGGAAAGAAGGGAAGAAGTCCCAGAAGTGACATCTGCTTTAAGGCTCTGCAACAGTTGGACAATCTTCCTGGTAAAGCCAATAAAATGTACATCTGCTTGGAAGAATGAAGGCTCAAGTCTCCATCTCCCAGTGCAGATTACTTATAAAATTATTCCACAGCATTTATTTATTTATAGTCATACAAGAGTGCTGAAACAGCAATGAATGGCAGAGTTCTGCCTAACTTTGAGATCTAAAAAGTATTTTCTAAGGCTGCAGCAGAAAAAACCAAAACCAACACATACCAAACTCTAGCCATGCACCCTTCTCTGTTTCCGTGTGATTTTACGGACACCTTTCTGATGTTTACAGGCAGTAGGTCATGAACCTGAATATAGAAAACTGCTGTTTGTCGAGAAAAACAGAGCACAAACAGCATCTTTTTGCTGTTCTGCTCCAGCATGTCTGCATCTCGTCTTTCCTTCTATAAGATGTTTCTCCGGGGTAAATCAGAATCTTAGCCTCATTCAGGTCATGGATCTTCCACAAGATCATCAAGAAAGGCTTTTACGGAGTATGAGCCACTTAACTAGTGGATCACGCCTGCTTTAGGATCACAACACTACTACTTATATCCTTAACCCACCTCCAGTAGATTAGGGTAAAGAAACTAGGAAGAAGCTTTTAATGAAATCTCTGTGAGAAACAGACACACTGACCTCTCATTCATTTGGGGCCTTGTGACACAGATAGACACTTTCTAAACAAAAAGATCTGTTTATGAAGGCCTTGTATCAGCCATGAGGCACTGAAAACTCTAAGCCACTTAAAGGTAAAATGCATCTGAACAAGAGAAACTGGAGAGTAAAATCTGCTGCCTGCTATGCGGGAGTCCCTGTTCCCCCAGCAAAGTGTTTAGTATTACTTGAGGCAATGCTTGTGCACACCAAAGTGGGCAAGTGTTTATGCTCACTGAGTGCCTGTCAGAAAAACTTACTGCTCGTTATCTCCTGGGCCAAATCCTGATTCAGAGAACTACAAAGCAAAAGCTAGCAGTCAATATCCCAGAAGATCTGTGAATAAGAGAGATGATTATAAGTCCAGATAGACCTGGGGGAGCCATGTAAATGTATTACAAGCCAAGATTTATATTAATGCCTGGAGCTGACAAGGTCTCTCTTGTTATTTAATTGCCCACTCATGACTAAGCTAAGTGAGTCCACGTGGGACCATGAGGTAAAGATGAGTGGCTCTGTCTAGCCTCAACACTGAATGCAATACAACATTAATATAAAGAGTGAATCTCCCAAGCACAGATCACTGTATTATCAAGCATTTGCTGACAGCTAAAATAATTCAATTTAGGGCAGAAATATACCTTGCAGGGCACAGACAGACTGGTCTCTGCACACTAATCTGGCAGTGATCTTGCTAGGAAATGTGCTACTGAGACCTCTACCTCTCCTACTTACACTAGTTTAAAACGATGCCATAGAGATTCCTCCCCACTTTAAAGCTAAAATCACAATGTTAAAAATATTCACTGCCTCCTCCTGGCATCAGGGATCTCATCAGGTAGAAAGATCAAAAGATAGACAGACAGACAGATAGACAGAGTGTATTCCATTGCCACATTCTCTCCATTCTCTTATGTTCTTCATATCCGTTTATTGCCTCTGACTTGGCTGCAAGTACTTTAGGGCAAGAACTCCTGGATAATAAGCCTTTGTGTAATGCATTATTGATGTCCATGTGGGCTTCTAGGCAAAACTGTGACACAAATCCTAAATGACAGTGGTAAGACAACTACTGGCATGAGCTTACAAGCCAAGCTGAGCCCTTTAGAAAAGTCTGGCCTCAGTGATAAATTCAGGCTTTTAAATAACCCATAGTCCCAGAGCATTTCCGAGTGACTCATCTCCACCAATTAATTTATTCTTACAACACCTAGGCTAGACAGGGAAATTTAAGCTCCCTCACTTAAATGACTTTGGGATACTGAAGGATGTGCAAAGATAGGTCTGAATGCAAGACCTACAGCCTTTGATCTTAAGCACAAGACTGCGTGTTTTCCCTTTGGGAACTACAGCCTGACTCCTGATCTCAAGTCACACATCATGCCCAACACTCTCCTAATAATTAAGAAGTCATATTAATAAGTTGCCTCCAAAGAGCAACATCCCTTCTTACACTTATGAAACAAGGTCAGAGAAAATTGAAACATGCAGGTGTTAACCTGTGCAATCCAAAAGAGATAATGCATTTAAAATGTGTTACTTAAATCCTAAAAGGGTAGGTGTGAGCAAAAGCTTCAGATACACAGTACATTTAAGACAGGGAGAGAGGAAGAAAGGAAAGATTGGATCCGAAATACTTATTTTCTATTCTGTAAACTATATTAACTCTCTTCCTGACACAGCAAAAAATAAATGAACCAACTAATTCATCCTTACAGCATCGTATTAAATAGGAGAGTTTTAGGTCTCCTTTACAGATGAAAAATTGACATGTATTGACTTAACTAAACATAAAAGAGTGAAACATCCAGCAAATCAAACAGCCCATCTGGCTGAGTACTTTTAGACGCGATGCAACAAGATGGAAAAGCAAATAACTAATGAAACAGCACATGGGGGAAATGTGTATATTAACCAGGCAGGAGCTCTGTGCAAGGGACACACAGCCTTGACCCTCAGCCTGAGACCTGGAGCTGGGTCCAGTTGCCAGTTTCCCTTAGACATGACTCCAGCCTGCCATTTTTAGAGTCCTGTTTCTGAAAAGGAATATAATGATAGTTTCTTTCCATCATGCCCATCTAGATGCTAAATCATTCAGCAACGTTAACAGTGTGGTTGTAGGGAGCACAGTGCAATGAGATCCTGACCAGGCACAAGGACATCAAGCCATGTCATGGCAAGCATGATAATGCCTTCAGGCCAAAGTGGCAGCAGAATCACTCAGTTCTCACTATTACATACGTGTATAACTACAATTTACAGGGTATTTGTAAAGTCCAGGTGTTTGCCTAAACATCTCAGGGTTAACTATAAGCACTGCCCCAAGACAGCTTGTCCTGTACTCCCAGTAAGATCACATGTGAGTGCTACAAAACGTTATGGCACTTTTCAGGAAGAAAATGGCATTTGCAGAGAGCAAGCACGGATATTATGCAAGATGCTGTTACAATCAGGCATCCCACAACTGCTCCTAGATAACTGTGCCTCTGATAATAAGAGCCAGCAACTGCATTTAGCTCACTGAATGCCACGTAGCAATAAACTTCTAACAGAAGTTTTCTAAACAAGTCTCAAGAAGAAAACTGAAGTCATTTATTATAAGCAAGCTCTGGGACAGAAAAGAGCATACTCTTTTCCAGAGAGCCTCAACTGGTATCACGAGGGTAAAATTATTTAAGTCAAGAAACAGCATGAGTCATAAGAAAAAACAGATTATTAATTATACTTCTTCAGCATTTAGACTCTAAAGACATTGAAATGGTTAGACTTGGGTGAAAGGGATTCCTCCTGGAAAGGTTCAGAGTGTTTGACCACACAGAAACAAAACCCAGAGGCTGTGGGTTTGAGTGTTCTGGTTGGGTTTTTTGGTGAGGTTTTTTTTGTTATTGTTGTTGTTTGGTTTGGTTTTTTAAGTATAGCCTAGTGGGGCTGGAAACTACCATAGTAGAGACAGGCCCCTTGGAGGGGCTTCAGACTCTTAACTCTGACGTGATGCTGTGGAAGTGAATGAAATTGGTGGGCTTGTGTGGGGTGTCCATTTTCATTTCATTTAATTTCATTTTCATTTGTAAACCATTTCCTGCCTCCTCCCTACTTACACACACTTGGACTCCATAGCAAAGGAAAAAACAGAATGGGAAAGTCTACCAAAGATATGTAACAGAAGTGAGAAACCGGCTTTTAAAGCAAAGCCTAAACAAACACAGACAAGGTCACTTCATCAAGTGCCCCAAAAATGAAGGGCTCCAGCTTTACAAAGAAAGCAAAATCTGAAATCATTCAAATTAAATCCTCAGTTGGGCAAAGTTCACTGTGGTTTTGTCAACGACATGAACAGGGTCAGGATTAGCTGCTCTATGTGTTGAAATACATTAACCCTATTGGGATGTTCTCCATTTTGAGGATTCCAGTCAGCACTATGAAGATCTAATCTAAATTCTGCCTCTGTGCATCATAGTAATGCAACAGCAACAACAGGAAAACACTGTATTTCAAAAGATCTACAATTCTTCAGTACAAGCATTTCCACCTAAACCTTAGTGTTCATACAATCAAAACAACACTGACAATAGTAAAAAAAAACCCCAGGACACATGTCGTACAATCCAACAGTGATTCCAGAAGAAAAAGGGGTGTGCTCAACTTTTCATTTTTAAATTACTTTCCTTTATTTTAAATTCCATCCTTTTTTTCTTTTCCCCCCATAGGCATTATATTTACACTTCAGACGACAGAATCTAAATGAAATACTTCAGTGTTGAAATGTGAAACAAAAAAAGTAGACTTTAAGTCAAATATTTCCCTATATGCACTTGTGATGCTATGGAATTCTCCTTTGTGGAGTCGAAACAATTTTACGTTTTGCACCAAGTCAGCAGGAAGCAGTATCCTCAACAAATTTCCAAATGCCAGAGAAAACTAGACTTCTACCCCCTCCACGTGGCTACTTCCACATCTCTTTGCATCAACTGATTTTAAACGAGGATCAAGAGAAAGGTGTGCCAATTTCTAAACTGAATTAAGGAGAAATTCCAGAAAACCAAAATCTAAAGTTGATTCTTTTTAACTAATGGTATAAATGAACTCACACAGACAACACCACAGACAAGTCATACTGAAGAGCAGCATCCAAGGCTCAGAAGGCAGAACATGCAGGTTCTTTGAGCTGAGCAGCCTGTGAAAGCTCTAAGGGGAAATGCCACATTTAACAAAATAAACAAAGCTGCCAACCATGAAACGAGGATGCTTCATATTCAAGAAGAAAAATTCAAATTAAAACACCCCAAAAGCAGTGAAGTTAAGCATCTAAATGTGCACTTCTCTGGTACAATGCAATTGGTCTGTCTCAGAGATGGCTGTTTGCATCAGCTGTTGAGTAACAAGGACTGCACCAGGAATGAGCATCTTTGTGCAGGTACACGTGGTGTAAATGTCCACAGAGAAACAGGGCAGCATTATCAGTGACCTGCCTGTCTGAAAACACCACACCTACACAGTCACTGCTCCCATTCAAACACACAGGGGTAGAGCCACACAGGCTGGCAAGCAGTCTCAGCAGACAGTGCAGGCCAGCACATCGTGAGTCCTTCAGCACTGCTTTGCTCTACAAATCCAGATCTATGAGGCTGCTCTACCTTATTTTTATCTATACATATTAAATATATATATACACACATATATAAATATTTTTAGATAAATACCTAAAGAGTACAGGGCAAGATAGTGTGAATCAGTGAATGACACCTTAAAAGCTGGAATTCGCTATGCTTATTACTATGCTTATGTGATTCATTAACAGTGCAGTGAAAACTCATTAACCAGTTTTTCAACTTTTCTACACTAACCCTTAATAAACAGATTTAATCACTTTTTCTCAGTGTGTGAGCTTTAGTCATAGAAAATACACACTTACACAAATTATTAATTAATCTCTCCTCAACATCTACTATACCCGAAACATCTGGCATTTTTTCCCTCCCAATGAATACAGTTCCTACAGGCTTAGCATTTTAATGACAGCTCTTTTAAGTAATTCCAATTATCAACACCAAATCATGTTTTGCACCTTTAGATGGATGCAAAAGGAATTACTAAACACAATCCATCAATTGCTAACTCCTGAACATGTCTATTGAGACACAGAGGCTCAGAAGGGACATGCATTCCTCTGTTCCTTGCCATCTTCTGTATACTTATACTGGTCTGCAGGGCTGTTACAAAAGAGCACAGAAGACTACTTGAAATCCATCATGAGACATGAAGTCATCTGCTTTATACAATTCCCAGTGGGCAGCATGCAAACAGACTAAAAGAGGAAATAAATTCCTGATAAAGGGATCTCATGCTGTAAGAATGCCTCTTTCATCCTCTATCACCAGAGACCAAGAACTAAGGGAAGAAGGATTATTTATTATTTCCGTCCCACAATGAAAGGTTTCCTATAGGTCTCCCACACAGTATAAAGCTGCAGTGCTTCCTAAAGCTCCTTCTCTGTGGACCCTGGTGTTAGCCTTACCACTACACACAATAAAAAGTGTTTTCTCACCTCTGACACTGAATGAGTCCTATTTCCAAAACAGCTGTCTTGCACCATTTGTCACTTAAGAGAAAGCCCTGAACAAATAGAGAGTACATTGACCTGTAGCTAAGAAAAATGTTGCTAAGACGCACAGCTTAACTGCATCTGTCAAAAATTTATTCGAGCTCACTACACCTGATGAATCATCACCACACACTTGCTGACTGCCAGACTGAACTCTTTAAGGACAACAGAAGTCTTGGAACTCATCCACCTAGAAACATTTAAAGAAAAGTCTATAAATAATAATAAATGTACTATATGGGTTGTGCTTACAGTCTTTTTCAAATTTCACAGAGGGGTCTTATCGATTCTTCCTTCTACCCTTCAAACTTTATTGTACTATTATACATATATATATTTTTTTTAGATATATATGTAAGGACACAATATTATTTCTTGTATTACCCAAAATGAGTATCACAGCCGCTCTCCACAGCTACATTTCAGCTGGAAGACAAGCAAATTTTATTGGTTCGTATTTTACTTTGCTGCATGTTCAGTTAATACTTGCATATGTGACCAGTTGTTTCATCTGCAGAATTAGGAATAGGCAACCTACCCCCTTAGAAATAATTCACATTTCAGTGACTTCACAATCAGTTTTCTTGTAGAAAAAAAAGGCAACTTCATGTTGAGCATATGGCAATTCTATGAATCTTGTAATGGTGTTGCAATGGAGGTTTGTAAACCTAGAGCTAAGAATAAGGAACACCATACATGTATTTGTCAGCTGTTTTGACTAAATGTTTTAGTCAGAAATAGAGATACACTCATCATAGCAGAACTCCAGATGACTTCTCTAAGCATGATTTGGTTTTCCAGATACAGCTTGGTAAGCAGGATACCACAAAAAAAAGCCTATCAGAATACAACAGAAGTCCCTGCTACTTCACTAAGATTAAATTTAGATTTCTTTCAGTTTTTTCATCATTTTTCTTCTCTCTTCAGTCTCATCAAGGTTTGCCTATAGTCTCTCAGAGAGTCTATTCACAATATATACCTGGGCTATACAACCCCCAAATTCGTCTCAGATTTCCGCCCTGTCAACCCTTCCAAGCTTAAAAGCAGGTTCTGGCTATCAGTCTCCAGGAGCTTATGTGAAATGCAATTTCATTTCCATGAAGGTGAAGGAGTCTTTTACGTTCCACTTGAAATATTTTACAATGTGCAGCAAACTCCTTTTTTAACTAGATCTTGGTCAAGGTACAGTTTATTACTGATCTGACTGCTTTCAAGTATCCTGCTTCTACAATAAGCCATTCAAACAGTGTGTTGATATGGTTTACATGATGAGGCTCTAAACTGTATTTTTCAAAGTGTCCTTATATTCTTGATTGAGGAAAAATTTCTTTCCTTAATAATCAAGCAGTTCTGCTCTTTCACTGACGGAAAAAAAAAAAAAAAATCTGTGCAAGAAAGAGGTGCGTTTACAGCCAGAGTTCCTTTTCTTTCACAACAGTCTAAGACTGTTGATTTCTTCCAGAAAAAGTCACTTGATCTCTCCTTGACTGACAGGTTCCTAAAACTCATATTCCACCTACAACAGGCAAGACTTTGCTCTGCACGTTGTAATAACTATGACTGCATGTAAGGGGACCTCCAACACTGAAGTTAAAATCCTGATGAAAGAACTCTGCTCTGGTTCACTGCGTATGGCTAAGAAAAGTCACTTGACTCTTCTGCATAGCAGTCTCTGGAACATGGAAGATACTGATGTTTACCTCCTCATAAGAAAGTCAAAAGCTTGTTAAGCATTTAAGGATTGCTGCATGGCAGATGCTAAGTATTTTCAGTAGGATTTCACACCAGCAAGATTTTAATTACGGCAGTTCCTCATTTACTAGATTCCCTGATGAACTGATAGGCAGACTCTCATTTATTTACAGCTGAATACCCAAAATGTCAACTAGGGTTGAAACAGTGCTGTACACAACTTCAACCCTGAAGTGTGCTACACTACTTGGGGTTTTTTTTGCATACACACAAAGACACCAGATCATCTCTGCTTCTCTGTGCGAGAGAGAGGAGGGACCCCACATGAGACTGATCACCATGAGGTGTTCAACAAAATTATATCATGCTCATAGGCAATGCCTTGAGCTCAGCTGCCTACATGAGTTTTATGTCTAAGGCTGACCTTTGCAAAAGCAGAATGCTCTACAGGTGTCAACCAAAGAGACAGAGGCTTGTTCTACTGAGAGTTTAACTACAGCAGATGAAGATGCACTTTCATGTGAAAAATCCACAAACCAAACACACATCCAGTATAATGGACAAGCTGGTAAAACTTCCCACAATGCTACTGCAACTTCCCAGGCTTCTTGTACCTTGCTACCAAGTTATCTAGGCACTGCCTCAGCATGGAACTTGTTTGGAAAACTTTACTGCTCCTCAAACTTCTCTTCAAAGTGATCCTTAAGCTTTAAATTTAGTTAAGGAGCTGCACTTCAGACTTACTCTCAGCTATAGTTGATCAATTTAGCACATACTTTATTCATGTTGCAGTGACCCAGGAATATCTCACTTGAGCTCCAGGTCTAGCAGTGGTAGGTGAAATTCTGTGCAACAGTTGAAGAGTCAGTGTCTGAGCTGAAGGAGAGAGACCCTCCAGGTCGCATTACACCGGTGTCACAGGGAGTACTGACATCTCTGGCCTTGGCAGCAGCTCCCCCCTCTCACACCTGCAGGCAGGCAGGTGTGAGCTGTCTCATGCATCCCAAGGCATTGATCCCTGCCTCAGACTTTTTGCTACCACAGGAGACAATGATGTAAGCACCTAAGAAGTCACTGTCTGGCACCTCCGATTTTATTACAAAGTGGCTTGGATCAAGCATGCCGTCAAATTGGCTAATAGAGATTCTGAGCTCTGCAGCATAAACCATGAAAAAGGTCACTTTATTAGTACAACCATTATTTCCAGGCAAGGCTGCTCCAGCCTCAGGAACTTGTTTCCTAGGCATTCTATAAATTTGGGGTTCTGTCTTTTGCCCCACAGCTTCCCAGGGTGACACAGGGCACCAAAACTCATCACGTGCTATTTGCTTTTATAAGTAAAAATTCTCCTTACCAAGGCAACAGCTACCAAAAGCTTTCGCAGACGCTGCTTGGGCAGGATTACTAAAACAGTTCCTGAACAATAGCCTTAATGAGGAATGGTGAGACTTAATTAAAGCATAAAATAATTAAAAGGCAATCAAGAGCAATGAGAAGTTTCTGATTATTTTCCTCTACATTTAAAATGTAAGATGTGGGGGAAGGGATTGCCTAATCTCCATGGTTTTCAAATAGCTTTTAGAAAATTAAAGGATGAAGAAAATATTAGACAAAGATGTGTAATAAAAGTTTCAACAAAGCAATCAAATTATCGACTGATAGAATAAAGATAAAAAGATAGTCATTTTTCATGCAAATAAATAACCCCAGCTTTTGTCAGTATATCAATAAAACATAGTAAGTCCTGGGATACAAATGCATAAACGTGCTGCCCATTGGTCTCAAATAGACCCTTGTTCCCTTGACATTCATTTTGATGGCCTGGGCTCACAGAATTTCCAAAATATAATTATTTCAAAGGAAATGGGTAGCTAGACATTCTCTAACCTTGAAGAAACACCTTGAGAGCAATTCAGTTTGTGCTGATTTTCTTTACTCTTTTCAAGAGAAGAGAACGGATTGCAGAACACTTTCTATTAAATTTCATAGCAGTAACAAAGGATAACACTTTTACCATTACAGTGAACAAGTGCTCAAGAAATAAATTCTTTCCATTTCATTACTTTAAAAAGTAAATTTCTTTCTTGAAATCCTGAAAAATGGGAGGGGGTTGGTTTGATTTTGTGGAGGGCTTGGGGGCAATTTTTTGTTCATTTTAGTTGTGGGTTTTTAGTTTTGTTTTGGGGGTTTTGTGGTGGTTGTTAGGTTGGGGTTTTTTTGTTGTTGAGGTTTTCTGCCCTTTTAAACAAGCTTTGCCTACTGCTTAAGCACTGAGAGACTGGAAAGAGCAATTGATTTGTAGGAACAAGAATATGTCAGACTCTTCTAGCCACAGCAACTCAAGCTGCTTTGCTCTGTGTTCTCTCTGGGGTGCACATGGTAGAGCCCATGATGGTACTTACAGAGTGAGCATGGGCGAGCAGAGTGCAGGACATCCTAACTGCTCTTGCTCCCAGGCTCCACCACTGACTACCTTGCAAATATAACAAAGAATTAAAAGCCTGAATTATATCATGTTTGCATTTTCTTGTGATTTACTCAGACAGCAACGTCTTCAAGACAAGCAGTAGCTCTTCCTTCTTCACTTCACAGCATCAAGCACCAACCAGTGCAGAACATGATTTGTTCAACACAACACTGCTCCTACAGAAATAAAACACATGAGCTCCAAAACTAAACCTGTGACGGGGGAGCTAAAGACAGAAGAAGAAAAAAGATGTTTATCAAGTTTATGAAATTTACTGTTTTTCTCAAACTTGTGCTGGCTTTGAATGCAAGTACCAAAAAAATGCAAGCAGGCAAAACATGGAGTGGTGGAAGAGTTTACCTTCCTCCAGTTAAAAATCCAGATGCTTGTTTGATGTGAAACCAGAGAAAGAAAACCATCCTGAGAACAAGCTGCAAAATACCCCTACTGAGTCCCTTCCTCTTCATCACTACTGGAACCTTTTTGCCACAATCCTCTGCAGTCTTGCTAACCCAAGAAACCATTGATTGCAAGCCAACCCTGGCGCCAGCATACCTTTTCCACTCTGTACCTTCTCCTCCAGGAGGGAATGCGTCCCTTGGGATCATCGCCTCTCCGGAGAGAGGAGCTGGCACGCAGCACGCGTACGGCACTGCGCACACCGGCCCCATGCCAGCGCTGAGCCTGGGCAACACGCTGCTAAGGGTAATTATTTAGAAATTTAGAAAGCCAAAACCCACAGGACAACACTTGCAGGGGCTGCCATCTCTTGCATTTCAACCTGTTCCTATCACCTCGTTTTAGAGAGACTCCGTGGCAAAATCTGTCCCAGGTATTTGTTGTTTGGCGCCCAGGACATCATTCTTCGAGTAAGAAGCTGGAACTGGCCTTGAAGCCGGCTTTAAAATGGGGATCGAGTGACAACTAGTGGAGATTTTCCTCAGTGCATGGCTGTGGATGTTTCTGCACGATGTAATCCGAACCAAGGTCCCGTTTCACTGAAATAACACAGATGCAATCCAATTACAGAGAAAAGCTTTCCAGGAAAAATGTGCACGCGTCTGGGAAGACAAGGGGAATGGGAATGTGTTTCCGTGACTCAAAGCTGTTCAGATACATAACTCACACACAAACACGAGAAACCACATGGAAGCAAAGATGGTAGGAGTCAGAAGGAAGAAGAAGGTAGCATTACCTTCCTCCCGGTACATCCTTAAAGAGGATGTACATTTCCCTTCTTTAAAGAGTTCCAGCTGACTTATTAGAAGCTTATGGCTCCTCAGCTAGAGGCTGGGGTTGAACTATTCTGCTTTACAGCCCATGAATCTCTCCAGTCTGTGTATGCTTTTACACTCAACAACACGATGGAGCAATAAGTTCCACAGCTTCCTTCCATGTCACAGGAAAATATATTTTCATTTACTTAATATCTACTACTTATTTCATTGGATAGTTTCTAATGCCTTATTTATGAGAAGGTGAACATTCATTCCCTAATTTATCTTCTCTTCTTCCTTCATGATTTCATTAGCCTTCTCCTGCGACCTCTAATTTACCTCTTTTCCAGGCTGACAAGTCTGGAAATTGATGAATTCACACACAGCAGAAAAAAAATCTTTCATTTTATTTGCCTCTTTAATCACCTCTGAACACGGTGCTTACTCTTCCAAAGACTTATTAGGAGCAACTTTCCCAAGGCAGCATTAGTTGAGGAATGACTCATCATCACTACCCTCATGTACTTTGTGGGGTTTTTGGTAGGGAAGGGAAGAAGGTTATTTACTTTTTACATGCAATACTTCACATTCAGTGGTGATTCATTTTAACCATCATTTTATCACCTAGCCACTCAGTCTTGTAAGAACCTCTACAACACTTCAAAGTGCTTTTAAATCTGGCTACTGTGATTTTTTTAATAACACCATTGTGATTTATTAGTAGCAGACCCTAGTAAAGTACTACAGCTCTAACACAGCCATCAAAACATTAGGAAAATAATCCTCCCACACAAATAGCTAAACAGGGACAAGAAATTGGAACAAGATCTTTGAGGAAGTTTTGGGAATTTACCCTGCTAAGGTTTCCTGTTCAAAGCACCGTGGTCCTGGTGCACTGACACTGAGAAAACAATGGCTGATGTTGTTATAATAACTTCTGAATTTGGCAAAAGGAGAGTGGGAGAGGGGGAGAGAAAGAACAGGGCGGGGGGAAGCGCCAACTATAAATGTTTTTCAAGAATCCTCAAATAACATTATTCACTGCTTGTCACAGAAACCTGAATCTTTAAAGTGCTTTAAATCATAACTAAAAGAATACAAGGAAAGTTGTATAGATCAGGCAATTTTTACTATTATTGTAGGTGTACTCTTAAGCATAAGTGCGCTGTCATTAAAAAAAAAAAGGACAAACTAAGTTTCTGCTCCTCCTGACTGCAGAAGAAAGCCTAGTAATAGTAAGCCTAAATGTTCATAAAGCAAAAGACAAATTAAAAACAAAACCTAATACTGTGAAATAACCTCATGATTTAAAAAATATCTCCTTCTTCTGAAGATATGACTCATCATATGACTGCTTGTGGATTAGCTGTATCATTACAATGAGAGTAGCAAATGTGTCAATTAATTTATTAATATTTGCAGTTTCAATTTTCATGGCTGATAGAGAGATATGAAATACTGAACAAGGAAACAGTTTAATCTCTCTCCAGAACACTTCATGTTTTTAAATCATCTCTCCATTCAATCGACATACTGAACACAGCCAGCTCAATACACGAATGCAATAAATTAATGTGGGCTACAGAGAAAATTCAGATTCTGCAGAAACTAGGTGCCTGTGTTCAAAACAGAAGCAAGGACTTCGCAATCTTGCTGCAAAGCATGTGTCACTGGCTCTTGGTTCTACATCTTTCCTTTGGTCTAGCTGCTTGGTTCCTCACCAGGCTGCAGTCTGTTCCCATGAACACTTACCCAACCAAATCCCTGAATTGTGACTACATCAGTGAACCATCCTGATACAAATCCTGCTCCTGTAATCTTCCTCCCAGCTGTCAGGGAAGACTGAGCTGATGATCTTTGTTTAGCTGGATGCACATCCAAAGCACCCACTCAGCTCCAGAGAGGACTGGCTGCCTGTCCAGTGCCACGTGAGATGAAAAAAAGCCATGAAACACCAAGGAGTAAGATAGAAAGTGACATCCACATAGCCAAGAATAGAAACCACTGGAAAAAATGGGGATAGAAAAGCCAGACATAGACAAAAAGAAGCTGTAAAAATATCAGTGGGACAAAAGGTAAAGAGGAGCACAGAGAAAACTCACTACAGCAACTAGGGATTAACAAGGAAGGACCATAAGAGATGAGCAAGATAAGCAAAGTACAGAGTGCCACATCATCCTTTCACAAATATAGTATTGGGGGAGCTTTAATGTAGATTAAGGGCAGCCACAGTCACCCATTTACATCCTGGCTGAGAGGAACATGTAAAACCCATGGGCACATCAGGGCTGTATTACAGTGGCTTTGTCTCCAAGGCACAGCTAATGCTGCAGCACTTATTAGCATCAGGTTGCTAAAATATAAAGTGATCACTGCACAGGTGAAAAAAAAGAAGGGCTCCTGGGAATACATCTCACCAAGGAACAGAATGATCCTTATCTCATCAAGCAAAGTAAACAGAGCAGCACAGATTCACCGAGAATGATAGGTAATTAGAGGTACAGTCAAAACCTATGGAAAAATCAATGAAAGATTCACAGTCCCATGCAGATTCTCAATCAGACCCTTACTTGTGATGCACATATATCAATAACAGAGCTGCATGTATCACTTAGCCACACTAAAAGGAAGTATTTCCCAGGTTAGAACAGAACTACAGTCAGCTAAGGAAAAAGCATTAGGAGCAGATTCTAGCTTGTCTGGGGGTGTGCAACCATTGGGAGGAGGTACAATACACAGTGTCTTATACACAAAGATTTTAAAAAATCCATGTGAAGCCATACATGAGAAACACAAAGATTCAATACTGGGGACTTTATTCAATAATTCTGCTTTAGTCTCTTTATAGATACAAACAACTGGGGCAAATAAAACATAATGAGACAAAAAGCCCATAAAATTGTTTACCAAGGGAGTGGAACAGAGAAAAATTCTGTTTTGGAAGACTTTGGTTGCTGTTAGTACTGAAACCACAGCCAGCACTGTTTCTCTCATGGATGAAGGAACATGTGCTCCCTCTTACGCGAAATTTAAATTTCACTAGGCAAGAGAGAAGGACAGACCTTACACAAGCTTATAGTGACCAGCACTGGAAGTAGTAAAGGAATTGTTGAGCATTCCTGCATATTTTGCTAAGCATCTTACAAACATAGTGGGCACAAAGTTATGGAGACACTGTCCCTGTCCTAAAGGACTTGCCAGCTGAAGTCCCCAGGAGATTCACACATGAAGGAGCCTGTCCCGATGGCGTCACTCCCCAACTAAATGCTCCTTAGGAAGGCACCCCTTATTAGGGCTGAGGAGCGCTGTGCAGAGGCAGCCTTCCTGCTGCTGCTGCTGGAGGAGCTGACATGGGCAAATCAAGGGGGACACGGGCAGCTGTGCCACACCCAGCAGCTTCTCCCTTGAGCTTTGCAGGTACTCCCCATGCAGCAGCTGTCGCATCATCTCCCAGCTTGCTGCTGGCACGGGAGAGTGCTATGGGAAGACTGAGAATGAGAAAAGTTGTCAGTTTTGGTGACCTTTAAGTAGAGCTTCTCTTGCCAAATGTGACACGGAAGAAAACATGAAGGAGGTTTTTTGGAACTGCATGACAAATGAAGACTCAAGGCTGACAGAGCAGATGGGGGGTGATGTCTCAGTGCTGCACAGGACAAGATAGACAGGGCAGGGGTGGGCTACGAAGAGCTGACAACTAAGATGAGTGTTTTGCACTTGGGTGGTGGAAAAGGAAGCCCTGTGAGTTGGCAGAAAAAAATGTTCAAAGTAATAAGCCAGAAACACGATATTTGTAACCACATTCTTGGAACAGGCAGAAAACACAGCTCTGACAGACAATGAACTGTCTCGGGAGCGACACAGGCCAGAATGAACTGCACAACCAGACATTTTGCAGATCAATGCTGTAGAGCTGTGCCCTGGCGCCTTGACGCTGGCAGTCCTGGGAGGATTGTATTTTAAGTACTGCCTGAGCTTGCAGTCAGCCAGCCACAATGGACCAGAAGGGCACAGCTGCCTTCCAGGCAGCCAGTGACAGCATTTAAGTTCTTTGCTGTCCCTCCCAGGCACAGAAAAGAAACCAATCTACTTTCATCTAATTTGCCACAATAGAGCATGGTCGTCAAAACTCATGTTCTGGCCACTATTCCCCCATGCTACCCCATTTGTTTCTCAAGCCACCCAGGGCTGCACAGGGCGAGGCTCAAGAATTAGTCCATCAGACTCTACAGACTCCTTGGTCAGAATGAGACATAGCTCAAGAAGCCTAAGAACAGGAGAAAAGAAGTTCTATCTTTCCTGCTGTTCATTGTGAGGTAACTCCCGTGTCTTGACACCTCCTCACCCAGCAGAACTACAGACTGCATCAGCAGACTACAGACTGCATGGCAGTCCTGCTACCAGTCCTGTTCGAGAACCCTGGCACAAAGACTTTATACACTGATCCCGAAACCAAGCTCAGAAGTCCTCTCCTTGCTGGCCACAAGCACATTATACTGCTTCACAACAAACCACAGCCAACTGAAAATACTCAAAACAGAGAGTGAATATATTCTAATAGAAAAGCAACTACTCCACATCAAATGCAGTTCTGTTTTCTACTTCACACAAACCCACTGCAGAACTGCTGGTTTCCACAGCAGTCCCAGACCCTGAAATGTGACACAGATGTGACCAGTCAAGGGATATACATCGGGGTATCAGATCCATCAGCAGATTACAGTAAATCAAGCAGGTTTTAGTGTGTGTCCTGAGACAGTTGTTTTTCACATGTCCCCTCAACCTGTTGCAGCCATAGATTTAAGCTGTGGACTATCTACGGACTCTTACAGCTGGCTAGACCAGGAATTTGTTACCACAGCTCTGCCCACAATGAACCCAAACTCGAAGGCAGACAGAGACCAGATTTCCCTCATGAAAAGGCTTTGCCTAAATACCATGCCAAGATGCCACACTAGGAATGATGCAGACCACAAATTCAATAAAAGTCAGGAGTATAAGTTATTAATCAATTATTAATATTCAAGATTATTGCTGACAAAACATTTATCCTAATAAACACAAGGTACACCAGTTAACTCCACAAAGATTCATCAAAACCCCTTAAATACATATACAGAATGCGTGGAACAAAAGCGGTAAGCATAAGGGTGAGGCAGGAAATAAGCAAAACGCCCTAGTCTGTACCTCAAAAAATGTAAATGCTAGGGTGGATATTTTGCTTCCAGACAAAAATCAGCCATCCTATCAGGTCATATGGGTTTTAAGTTTAATTTACAGTATGGTGCTGAGACAAGACTTTATCAGTCACTTGGTAAAGAACTCGTACAGAACAAATGCAGACCATGACTGGGATTAAAATCAGTGTCAGCAATTGAAAAAGATGAGTTTTGTGAGTAGGAAGATGATGGCAGCTTTCTTACTTCCAAGTAGCTGGATAAATTTTAAATTTAACCCTAAGCTCTCCATTTCCTACCTCTTTAGCAGCCAGCTTTTTGTAACTGGCATAGCCAACTGCAAGTCTCCTCCACAAGTGTCTTGGGAATAGACATTGCAAGCTCCTGTACTTTACCTGGAAAGGACACTGAAACTCTGAAACAAATATATTCTCTGAATTTTAATTGAAGTGGACATGAAAGAAAAGGAACTTGACTCAGAAGGAAATTTTGCAAGTCTACAAGAACTACATGGATCTGATATTTGGAAATGCTTTTCGTTTTAGTATTCCTTCAGCCACCACTGATGCTTTCAAGAAGTGTCTGCTCTTTGTGCTCTTTTTACCTACTATATGATGAAAAAATTCACAAGCCAAATAAATATTGTTTTCTCTTACAAGTCACCTTAAAGATCACAATCCATCCTGACATCACGACAAGGAGTTATTTTAAAGTAATTCATCACAGAGCTAGGATCTAAGCTACACCTAGAATAAATGTGCTTCAAAAATATGCAGTTGCCAAGTCTTTATAGAGCCATTTGAAATGTCTAATGCAATCACAGGATTGTAGTTTGCTTCCACTAGAAAGGCTCTTACATTTACATTAATCTCTGGGAATTGTCCTGCACTACAGAAAACCACCGAGTACTCAGATTATTGGTTTGACCACATTTGAGCTGCAGACTCTGACTTTTGACTATGTGCTTGAGCAGAAACCTGTGACAGTGTGTGACAGCTCTGTACGCTGACATAAAGCAATAATTACCCTGTGATGAGAGCCCCAACTGAGAGCATGTCCCCACTGATTTAGAAACAAATCCTCAGGATAAATCCCTTGCATCTTTACAAAGCCAGACTGAGAGGTAAAAAGAAGACATAGTGTGTTACTGATTTTGCAAAAGAAGAACTGAAGCAGGCAGTTTTGATATACAAAGTCATGTAGGCACCTAACGCTCTCAAGATCAGTGGGAGTTAGAGATCTATGAGATTTTTGCAGATTTGGCCACAATAGATCTGTCTATAGTCACACCAATGAGACTTACGTTCTCCAGGGCAGTTGGGGATCGCCCTTGAGCCTCAGCACTGAATCCCTAACTCTCAGCCTCTGGCTTCAGTCCTAAGAAAGCAGATGGCTCTAAAGGCTGTGAAGCTCCACTGGGACAGGAGGGCTGGCTCATGCTATGGCTCTGCCCCTCTCTGCAGCATGGACAACTAACCAGCCCCCTGGCTTCCAGGTGACAGATGTGCTTGGTTGCCAAAATCTGTGTCTGAACCCCTGCCTGGGAGCTTAGATGCTCTCTTCCCATATACATTTTGGAAAGCAGCAGGGCACTATTGTCTTGTTAAATAGGCCACAGAAACCTTGTTATTTCCTTACTCTGAAGGGAGAGGTAGAATAGCTTTAGGTCAGGATTAGGAATACAGGCAGACTAATGTGGGAAAATCTGCCCTGTTATTATCCATCTTTTACATCAGCTCTGCCAACTTTCCCCATTTCATCTCATACTTGACACTTCACTAAGCACCTAAGCTTCCCAAGAGAGATCATTATACAATAATCACATTTTTATTAGAGGCTATATTTTATTTTAAATTTTTGGCCTTCATGTTGGTAAAGAAAAACTAAGTGTGACCTTCAGTAGGGTTTAATGCAAGATGCCTTGGGAAAAGCAGCATATTGTGACTGTGTGATGCCTAGAATCTCAGATTTGGGGATGCTCAGGGACCCACAAGAGAGAGACAGAGGGCATCAGTCTCAGAGGCATCTACAAACTAAATCATGCACATAAGAGATCACGAGAGGAAGAGTTCAAATCACTGGGCCACTTTAGGATGGCTTCTATTTGGGTACTTTGTGAGCATGCACTCAATCAGCCTTGCAGATTTACTATACCTCATGCACATGAGAGCTGGCTCGGTGCATTATAAACCAGATTGTAGAAGATACCATGACATTCAAGGTGGCACTTCTGAGAAAAGGCTCCAGGGCACAGGTTTAGGTTTTCTGGGGACACATCCAGAGGAGACAACAGGTGCAGGCAAGTACTTGAACAAACACAGCGCTCCTATCTATGTACCCACAGCCTTCTTGCCCATGAAGTTCTTGTGACATTGCAGAAGATCACATCAAAACATTAAGTTTAGGATTTAAAAAGTCGTGATATGACAGCAGTCTGATAGTAAATGCAGACGCCATTCAAAAAATTCAGGAAAATTCTCACAGTAATGTTAAAAATACCATATGCACCATGTGGATATGTTAATGTGCTGTCTTTCAGCTTTGCACACTGGGCTACGGGATGGCAGGGCTATTTTTTTGCGTGTGTTTTAAGAACAGTTATGACCTTAAAAATAATAATTCTTGCTCACTCACTCTCCAGAGTTCACACTCAAGACTTGCTGCCCCTTACAGGGAAGAAAATCTTTTTTTGTCCTCAGAGTGTTAGCAATGTCATTTCAAGTAATACAGTGTTCTGCTACCGGTGAAAAGTGCCACCTCCACAGCCCCATAAACTGAAATCCTCCCTACTGCAGCTTCAGTCCAGCCAAGGTAACACACTGCCCTTCAGCCGCTCTTTGGCATCGCCGCCGATTTGGCTTCTCTTAAGGACCATTACACTGCTGACCTCTCCCTCCAGATGACCCAGTGTGGCTGTGCCAGCTGTGCCAACCAGCTGGCCCTGGCACCGCAGCGCTTCATTTAAGCCACTGAAGAGCTAGGACATGGCAGGATTGGACAGCAGTGCCATATTAACAAGAAAGAACACTGACTTTTAGGGCTGAAAATCAGGATAGATGCATGAGTTTCTCTTGAAAACACGTTGTCACTGAACAACAAAACACAGCACGGGGATGGGGTGATTTAATACTGCAGCATTTAACTCTGCCGCTGCTAGAGGAGCTGTTCCCCTTCTAGCCTGGCAGAGCGTAAAGCCTCCACAATCTCCACACTGACAAAGGGTGCTGAGGGGCACGTTTACACCCTGGACTGCCACCACGCACTGAGGAGCTGCGAAACCTCCCCTATATCTCCTCACCTGCGTGCCCTGGCCTGTGCTTACCCAAAAGATCTCTGCACTGCATTCAGCTCTGGTTTGATCGAACAACAAAAGCAGTTTTGACAGCAGATGCTACTGGAGTGGATTTTGCAGCAGACCACCAAACAACAACAGGTAGCAGTAATTTCAGAAAAGTACCACTTTAGTCCTCATACTGGCCAGGTACTCAATATTTAAAGACTATGTGGCTGGTCTTTGATTGCTCTCATTCAACAGAGCTCTGAAGAACAAGTACTGCATTACCTTGCCTCATTGAAGATTCAGCCCAAAGTCCTCAGTACCTGTAACAGCAGTGGTTTGATTTAAGTCCCCTCCCTGAAGCCAAGATTCATCATTTTCAGCAAAAAGAAAGGACAGTATATTTGTTCAGTGCTGAAGCCCCTGGGACTCAGAAGACAAGATGAAATGGAAATTTTCCTTTTTTTTTTTTTTTTTTTACAGGTTTCTATGACCAGTATGGTCCAGATGAGACAGGATGGGTTCTTAAGAGGAGAAGTCCCCTGGTACAAAGAACAGACTGAATGTTATCAAGATGGTACATGCCAGTCATTAGGATGCTAATTGGCCCTGACAGGGCTCTGGTGACTGAAGTGAACATCCACACTGTCACTACCTGGAAGCATTGCTGCAGGGAACAGCTCCAAGGAGCCTAAAGGAAAGAAGTGGGTGTGAGGAGGTAGAGAGATGAGGGATGTTTATAGCTCTCTACAGCTGTCTGCATCACGTATTTAAACAAGGGGGAAAATAATTCTGTCTTTCTACACTGTGCTGATAAAAAATTCCACTAAAAAAATCACTTTGGGTAATTTACATTTAAATGGACTTTGCACACAAAGTAGATTATTTTGCTGGTCATGTTTACAGTTCTTTGCCTGCTCCCCTTTCCCAGGACTCCATGACTCTTGTCTCCTGCACCGTCTTTTCTTTCTGTCTCCCAACCGATTCAATTAAAACACCAAAAATAAATTAACTTGTCAGATTTCCCCACTACCAACTCTCTCCTACTGCTCTATTCTTGTCAGAGCTTTACCTCATCTTGAAATATTCCAATGTGTTGATTGTTTTTGTTTATTTGCCTAGGTGGCCAGATTTGTCATCTATGAACTAGATTTACAGAACTTTCAAAGCAGAGAATCAAAAGTTTCTGAAAAGCTCACTGGTGACCATTTCCAGTTTTGGTTGGACAACATTTTTGTAAGGCTGGGAGAGCACCAAAGGGAAGGTGCAAAACCGAGCCTAGATTATCTGAGCAAATTATAGAGAAGGCTGAGAGTTATCAAAATGTGGACTGCTGAAAAATAAATGTTATTTGAAGGTGTATTTTGTACTTCACCGCAAATAACCAAAAACACTTACTCACTGAACCAGTGACTTGGTGGCCTAAATGTGACAAGTCAGCTCCATCCTTTAAGAGACCAGCTGTGAACAGGACAACGCTGCTAGTGAGATGCCAGAACAGACACTTAAAACACTGGTCCACAACCCTGAATCACAGGTCTGCATTTCATCCAGGCCCTGAGCATGTTGGATGAAAACAGAGAAGCTACAACCACATTTAATCTATGACAAAAGCAAAGACGGTCTGGAATAATATTCTCAAACAAATAAAAAACGTGTTTTTCCTTACAGCTGCAATCAGCTGTCCACTTTTCTTAATCCCTCACTACCATAATACGATGGCAACCCAAAGTATTATCTCCCTAGAACTTCAGGGGATCCCAACCAGAACCAAAGCAGCTGGTGAGATTCCCTGTCCCCACCAGCAAATTACCCAGGTGTTCCTGCACAGCCTATTATGCCCCATAAACGTCAGTTCTGTGGTCCAAAAATCTGCTGTGGATGAGAAGATCCCGGCAGAAATTATTTGAGAGCTTCCATAGGTGAACATGATGATAAGTATTTGCAAGGCAGGTAAATCATCCCTCGTCCCTTGCAAGCCGTGAGAATATGTGAAAACTGGCTTCAGTTACTGGAACTCCTGCAGTGTCTCCTAAAATGACAGTAGAACACGGAGGGAAGGAAAACAAACGGGGGTGTGGGACAGGATGCAAAGCTCCATGTGCTGTGTTTTGTACTGGCACTGGAGGAATAGTTTCTTCTTGATGCAGTTTGCAGTGCAAGCAGACAAAGAATGTGGGGAAGAGACACAAAGGTGCAAAGCAGCTGGGATTTCCTCTCCTCTGGCATGAGCTGGGGGAATGGAACCCCATTTTGTCACCCTCTCTGCTCACCTAAACCCTTGCCAGCAAGCCTCAGCACTACTCTTCCCAGACAGACTGGACACAGCCAGAAGGATCCAGTGGAGCCACAGAATTTGTGCCTCTCTTGCTGCATGCTAGACCTCATCTATAGAAAGCACGTGACTCGGGAGCCTGTGCTTCCTATTGTCACTTCCATCAAGCCCCTGCAAACAGCTTTGCTATCCTCTGTAAATAGGTTTCATGCCTTCATAAAATGGATGTATTAGTCATGAATAAAAACCAAAAAGTTACTGGGGAGGGAAGCAATATTCAATGTACCACAGTCAATAAAAGACAGAAGGAAAGAAAAATATTAGCTGGAGAGTTCCAAGAAGGTTAGGGTTACAAAGAAGCAAAATATTGGCTCTGACACAAGAAAAGGCTCTTCTGAATACTAATGTGTTCCACGCAGTGACAAAGAAGCTATACTTACCTCAAAGGAGATGAAGTAATATATAGCAACACCTGAGGAAAGGGAGGAAGGTAGAAAAGAAAGGCAAGCACGCATAAACACAAAGAGAATAAGGCACCTGAAGTCTTTTTCATATAGCTTCTTCTCCTTCACAGGGGAGATTTATATCTTTTCCTCAGAAATTCAGCATTCAGGAAAGTGGACTTAGTATAACTCCATAATAATACCCTCTTTTCCAGGCCCCAGGAAACTATAATACTGATTTACTGGTCAAAGAAATAAATGTGCCTCAGAGTTCCATACAAGGTCTTTCTGAAGTTAATCCAGCTCTAAGATGGATAAGCAAAAGTGGAAAAATACCACAGAAAGTATTTGTGTAGATAAAAGGAGCTTTCTAAAGGCCAGTGTTCCTGTCATGATGGAATAATTTTCATTCTCTAGATAAAGAGCTGAAGAATAAAAGTAGAGAAAGTTACAGCACACAACCAGCTCCCTGGGCACTGGGACGAGTTTGCCAGCTGGGAACTACACTTCAGTGAAAATGCCTGATCAGTTAAATTTAAAACTGGATATATTTCATACAAGATTCATTTGAGCAAATGTTGACATCAACATCTGACACTACAGTCAGTGGAGAGAAGCAGTCACCTGCAGGACAGGATTCATCTGTTTCCAAAGCAGCTGGCTAAAGCAGGGTCAGATGAACTATGTCCTAAAATATCTCTTTCCCTTTCCTGTCTGGAAGGAGAGCCCGCATAAGTCAGTCAAAGGCAGACAGCTGGGCTATAGGCATCTGAAGCTAATGGTGGACTCAAAGCATCAAAATGACTGCAGAGATGAGATTCAAGTGCACACGTGGAGTTTGCAGAAATTAATCCACTTCTCACTATGACAACTAGAAATCTTACTCTGGAGAATGCAAATACAAGTCCCAGGCTTCTATGCAATCTGTGTTACCATCAAAAATGGATCAAGATGCAGCCCTTATAGTTGTAGATATAGCCTTTTAAATGCAAGGAAAATGCAAGTGGAAGGAACACCATTCCTGAGCATACAGATTGATACAAATAGGTGTTAGTGATGCCCAAGAGTATCGTAGGAAAATTCACGAGTCTGACAGTTTTGAATTATTCTCCCTTAGATTCATGCCAACAGAGCTGTCCATCAGTTCCTAATCCTGGGCTTCAATGCAGATTCCAGGAGCAGAGGGGAAGATGATAAGCCCCAGATTTCTGTAAAAACAACCTTTTTTTTTTCTTTTTTTTAAATTGAACAAGGCAAATGAGTCCTTAAATAGAACTTTATGATGTAGACTGCAAATGTCCCAATATATGGCCTGGCAGAAGAGCTCATATAGCCCAAACTGACAAGTCCATAATAAGCTGTTCCCTGATCTCTCTCCTGACAGGTGCTGCTTTGTCCCATAACACAGATGGCTGGGAGCAGGTTGCAAGAACAATCCACACAGCCCACATCTCCTCCCCCTGTTCACTCACAAGGGGTTCTCTGGGAAAAGCACAGGCAGGACTGTGTCACCTTCACCAGGACACCAGCGTTCCACTGCTGGTCACTGTCTTTCTCCAGGTGCTACTCAGGGAAAGAAGCAGCCTGTGTGCAAGGATGTTTCCCAAGTTTCACACCTGGGAAACATTACAGCTACTCTAGATAGACCAGCTGCACTGTGTAGCACAAAGTACAGCTCTCACCATAAACGGTGCTCCCTCCATCTGGAAGGGCTGGGCACAGCTAGGATGAAGTCTCTATTCAGGCAGGAGCATTTCCTAACACAGTGATCAGTTATTCCACATGAGCTGAAGCCTGTTTGATCAGGAACCATTTCTTGTCCTGCAGTTGCACAGTGCTTACACAGCATGAGCTGCCAGTTGGGGCTGATGAACACTGCTGTGGTACGAACAAAATCAGTCTCATTCAGATCAAATTCTAAAGCAGAGGCTGTTTGCTTGCCCTCGTTCTAGGTTAAATACAGAAGGCTGGGCTAACCTCTCAATTCAAAGGAAACCAGACACTGACCTTCTCTGACAAGGAAAAAAAAAAAAGCTATGGGGAAGCTGCTTCAGGAGCCAAAACCAGTCATTTCTTAAAACTGGGAGATTACTTCTCCCAATGAAAGGCAAACTCCAGAATCATCTCTTCTACCACACCTGAGAAACTGTCCAATCTTAACCTCCATTTCAAATGCTAATTACTTTCCAGAATCCTAACCTGAATTCTTCCTAGCTTCCATAGAGGATAAAAAAATAGACATGTACAAAGATCTTCATCTTTCCCTTTCTAAATTTATAAGAATTATGTAATTGCACTTTTAAAAGACTAGAGCAAGTGACTAAAAAAGTAATGCAGAATGAACTAACGCCACTTGCGACAGAGCAGGATACTTTTAAAAGAATACTTTTAAAAGCAGAAGAGCACTTTCTCCCTCCAGAAAAACTTGAGAAGGTAGAAGACACTATAACTGCATATGTGAAAAATTATTCAATGACAATGGGATGTATGGCAAGTTATTTTAGTTGGTGACTTTATGATGTACTTTAAATGATGTAAAGGATACCCAGAGAACAAGGATGGCTGTCATCTAAGAGAAGATGTACACAGTTAAAGACGCATACCTTCTTAACATACATATCTGATCCATTATATACACATACTGGCAGTGTAATCTAGCAGGAGTGGCTCACAGGCATCTTCTAAAGGCAAAACCTTGTCATAGTGAAAGGATTTATTAATAATTATAAATGAAATAATGATTATCAAAGTTAAGTGCCTGGAAGCATTTTGCCAAAATCATTTAGCTCTGGACTAAAACTCCAACACACAAGGAAAGACCAAGCAATTTTCTTATGGTAGGATTTCAGTTTAAATTCGGAAGGCAACTTATATCCATTGGGGTTTTTTTAAAAGGCAAGGGGTATTCACTCAATTGATTTTAGGACAAATGTATTTGTATTACTACACCTTTAACCACAACTTTAGAGTAAGGCACTGTGAAGCAGAAGAAAAATAGTCCTTATCCTGGGAGCAACACAATGGTTCCCCAGCAGAAGCTCACAGGAGCAAGATAAATGTTTGCAGCCTCTCCAATAAGCAAAATTACTGCACTCTGAATGCAAGAACAGTGAAGTATGACAAAAAAGGAGCTCAGCCTGCCAGAAACTTCGTATTTGTTATTCCAACAAGGTTAGAAGCCACTAATTTAGAGTATATTACAAGAGACAGCGTAGAACAAAAAAAACCCCAGATGCTGGGAGAGCACAAAGAATCAAAAAGAAAACCACAGCCCCACTTACCAGCATCCTAACAAGGAGTATTCCCAACAGTGAGAGTTGCCTTACCAGATCAGGTGGCTTTTAGGACCACAAACTAATCTCCACTAGCAGCCCTGTGTTACCATCCCTGTAAGCACAATGGCGAAGGCATGAGAGGGAGTGTCACTGGAAGGGTTTAGGAAGTCCGAGAGCTCAGCAGGGCCAGGCCCAGTGTCACAGCCCCCAGTTTGAAGGCAGACCCAGGGAGCAATTGTGCAGTTGGCTCACGGACAGGCAGCGCGCCGGCGGCACGGCCAGGTAACAAACCCTGACGCTGTGCACAGCAGGCTGTGCCTTGCTCACAACCACATCCCGCTATTCTTCGGTGCCAGCACAAGGAAAACACAGCACTACACCAAACAGTGGGAGAAATCCCTCAAATCTTCATGATATACAAAGCCTGAAGGAATGCGCATTACAGAAAGATTTAGTTTGCTGGCATGAAATCAAACGTATAAACCCAAGATTATTCACAAAGATCAAGACAACCTTCAAAGAAGCCAGAAATCCAGAGGGAAGCAAAGTATTTCCAAGTAGTTCCACTTTTCTCACACAAGCCAGGGAATATCAGCGAGAGGGTCATAAATAATGGACTTTATTTTCATTCTTTGCATATACTCTTGCTGATGCAGTGCCTAGTGTCATCTGGAGATGGAAGCTGATAGTGAGCCATTTTTGGATACTCAAAGACACCTTAAAAGGGACTTTTTCTTGGAATAAGAGTGTTTGATTTCTGAAATACAAACGACTGTAATTTAATAATTGCTTTACATAGCCTACAAGTATTAGAGCACTTCTAGGAAAAGTGCTCTAATAAAAATATTTTTCTCACAAAAAACAGATTTCTGATAATAAAAGCCTCTGTAAACTAACAAGGAAAGGCATTTCAGGATGCATTGACTGAAGGCAGCATATTCAAATTAAGGTACCTAGTTAAACATCAAAGTAACCAGCCATTGACAGAACTATCCTTGTACAGAAAGAGTCCCCATTACTTGATCTCTTCAAAGCAAGACCAGAGGATTCTTCTCAAAAAAAAAAAAAAAATATATATATCTGATCATGCTTAAGCCACAGTTAATGGTTAGATGTTGAAATCGGCATAAATGCAAGCAGCCCTTTCTCACACATTTATTATGAGTTGTTCTGGTCACAGCAAAATTCAAAGGCAATTTACTGAATTGAGAGGAGGTGCATGGAAGTGCTGGTAAGAATAAGCGGCCTATCTCAGGAAAGTTTGACTTAAGTTGAAAAAACACAGCCCAATAGAGGACAGGATCACTGCCTGCAAACACACTTGAGGAGAGGGAGCTGCAACAAATGCAAAGAGACGTTTAAACCATAGGATTATCTTGGTGCAGAAATGAGATAAACCAACCACAAACTCCTCTCACCTGCAGGTCAGAGAAATCCGTGTATGAAGTAGCTGGGATCTGGAGGAGCCTCCCAGTGGGAGAAGTCAAAGAGAAGAAAGCAGATAAAGAGAGAACCCAAGAGTCCACAAAAAGGGCTCCAGTCCCATGTTGATCCGTTAGGAACAGGGAGTCTTCCCTGGGACTGAGGCTTGGAAAATCAGGCTGTCTTTCCAGCTCTAAGCTTATACACAGAGTTCATTAACTTGGTAACAGGTTATCACTGGAAGAGAAGGATTTACATGTTTTAGGGCAGGTGTCCTGTGTATTTCTAAAACAGGAAAGTTTTTATTTTCTTTAGACACAAAGATAACTTCTGTTTTTCATCGGTTCTCCTACAGTGTGGGAGAACACACAGCAGGAGCAAAACATTGCAAGAAGAGATAATTTAGGATCTAGTCTTGAGTAACGTATGCAGTCAGACAGACAGCATGAGGAGCTCTACACCACTAGAGGTGGACTTGACAGATGTTCCACTGTCAAGATCATTCAACTCTTATCAACAGAGGGAGGGAGAACTAACAGGTACTGAAGAATCAACATCAAAGTGCAAGAGATTCAAAAAGCAGCAATGCTCTGCACCGGCTCCTGGGTTATCATTCAGTCTCAAAGTATGAAGTATTCATCCTTCCTTCCACAAACCTGATCCACAGGCCCTGGATTCAGCCACTCTTTCAGCAGCACACTGAAGTCAGTAATCGTGAAAGTTAAAACCAAAGTCACATCCGTCTAGTAAGGAAACTATTGGAGTTGCCGTTGCTCTCTCTGCCTCAGAAGCAGTTTACCATAAAACCATCAAAACACACATACCAGGAGTCAGGAGAGCTGGATTACCCTCCTGACAGTTTGCCCCAAGCAAAAGTCATAAGCTTTCCATAACCACTTCATTGTCTCCAACATCCTCGCTCGCCCTTTCTGTACACAAAGCTTTCCCTCTTTGGAAAGTGTAAAGAGATTCTTCTGTGCTCAGAACTGTAACATGAAAACAAATTCGTGTGTTAGTGATATTTAAACTGATTTAATGAAGCAGTTTCATTCCCCCCTTCCTTCCTCCCAACTCCACCCTCTCCTTCGAGAGGGAAATTTGTTTTGGTTAATATGGAGGGGAAAAAAGCAAGCTAAAAATAGCCTCCTTTCGCCTTAAAAAAGTTAAAGCTATGAGTAAACAGCCTGAAACAGGAATGCAGTTAATCTGCCCACCAAATTCCTACACTGTTTTTTGTTCAGTTTTCCAAAACATTTTTATAAGGATCAAAGACACAGACTTAGATCTGCAGAGCCAGTGGTATCCCAGAACTGCCTGCTTCCATGCTAGTAAAGTAACTGGTTTTGGCATGAGGAGGAATGGTTTGAGACTGGATGAACCAAAGATATAATCTAGGACAGTTAAGTACTAGAATATTTGAGCAAATCTCCTTGCATCAGAGGAATCAATATGAAAAAAATTGAGAAAAATCCACCAAGAGAATAGAAAAGCCTTTCTCGTTTCCCTTTAACTGTGCAACAGACAAACTGCATTATCTCCTAAAAATCTACCTTGCCAGTAAAAAGCACTCACACTGTTATCCCTATCTTAGACGCAAGTCACATCTGTCCCTGACAACAGCAGCTGTCAACACTGAAAGAGCAGGGTGATCAGCCATCCTTTTCACCCTGGGCTGGAAGCCAAAGCAAGGATGGCTTATGTATTTGCAGTGCAAAACCAAACAAACTCTTTATTCTGTTCCCCGTGCTATGCCATTAGCAAGCAAGCTGATCAGCCCCAGGGAGTATCCTTGCAATCTGAATATTTGAACCCAAACTTAATTTTCCCCTCTTTTCCTTCCATTGTATCACCAGCAAGCTCCAGGTAATGCCATAGGAGTCACATGTACTATCCTACCAATGCAGTCAGAAGCCTCTTGGCAGAGTCGCCTTTCATTCCCAGTTTCCCATAGCATGAGGCATCAGAGCATGCTGCCCTGGAGTGCTACAGACACTGCTATGATACCTGATAGCAGTTACATTTTAGAAAAGGAAACCACCTCCCTCCTCTTACAGCAGATAAGCCCTCTGGAAGGAGAAAGGAAATGTCTCACTTTCATCTCAGAGTTCAGAGGGAATGTTTTATAGCTGTCAATCCTATCAAGATCTTACTCATTCGCACACCAGGGACAGCAACTATTCTGAGGTAGCCTGTGCAGCCATGAAATAGCCAGGTTCTGAAAAGGACTTTGCCCAGTGATATTTGGAAAGCAAGGTAAAAGAATTTACCATGACCCTAAAGTAAATGTTGAAAGCCAGCATGCAACAGGCAGGCCAGAGGAGTTAAGCAGATGAGGCTACACAAGGCAAAGGCACATGAGGAACAAGGTAGCATCTGCTACTGAAATCTCAGGTGAGGAATGGGAACCCAAGCTGTGTAACCTCCGGTGTGCCAGGTCCAAGCAAGCACTTTCACTCAGAGAGGTGAAACATCCTCAGGGATCAGAGTGGGATAGTGGATGCTGGGATTTCACACTCACACATCGGCATCACTGCCATGATATACAACCCTGCACTCCTCATCCATATACAGTGCTCTTCATCTCACCTTGACTGCTGAAAAGACTTCAGGGCTACCATTTAGGCTGTGCAAAAATATTAGAGAAAGACATCTTGGTTATGAATTATGTTACTTCTTCAACCACTCTACTGGAGCATTCACTGGCTGTATGTTTACCCTTTGTTCTCATCCCAGGTGGAAAGTGTCCTTTAAAAGACAGGAAACTGGCACAGAGGCTAAATCATACTACTGAATAATCAGAGAGAATCTGTAAGCATGGATCTGAAACTGGACTTGCAGAGCTAAGTTAGCTACCAGACCATTCTCCTTCCAACAGATACATCTGCCAGCATTCACTTGTGCAGCTTGTTCAGAAAGTCCGGTGCCTCAATAAAAAACAATCAAGTGAGAGCAAAAAGTCCAGGGTGATGTGGGTTAAGAAAGCAAATGCATCAGCAGGGCTACCAATATCCACGCTGCATCCAGCATTGCACTGAGGATGACCTGCTCTGCACAGAGCCCTGCTCAAGCAGGTACAACCACAGACTTCTGCTTTCTCAAGGGTGCAGTAGCCAAATGTTGTAGCACACAAAGGTCTTTGACATCACTCATCTGCAACCTCATCCTCTGTTGTCAGCTAGTTTTAAAGTGGAAGTGGCTTCCCTGGGTTCAAGAGGGATTCAGCTTTACCAAAGCACTGTAAAGAATGAGAAGGAAATGGACACTGACTCAAAAGAAATAGAAAACAGGCTGAAATGTGTGGAAACAATCCTGCTTTTGATTAAAAGCAAAAAAAAACTAAAAGAAACCAGCCTTGGCTGCTGCTTTGCAGAAACACAGTCTTGGGCTCCTCTACAGCAGCCAGTTCAGTGTATCTCAGACTCTGCATAGAGACACTGCCCACAATGACACCCCTTTACAGCAACTCTCTGAAGAAAACACCCACAATCACTACAGATGATTTGTCAGGAATACTAATTGATACAAACCAGAATGTCTTTGCCTTAACCAGTAGATTCTGCCAATTATCTATCCATGAACCAAGAAGCTGCTCCTTTGAGCAGTGTTCTCCTTCATCCAATACACCAGCACCAAGTGTTTTGAACTTGGGTGCAGAGAAAGGAGTGGAATTCAGAGTTAAGAAATCTTGGTTGCAATTATAAGGAAGAACAGTGGTAATGCGAGGTACAACCATGGCCCTGATGAATATTCCTAATACAGAAAACATGCATCTGCGGACATGTCTGCAGCACTGGAAGCACTCTTCCAGCTGAGCAGTTGTTTTTTCCTTCAACTCAGCCTCACTTTTAACTACTCTTGATTAAAACGATTACTTTCACTCAATATTCAATTTCTGACAGGTAATATTCTCTACATATGTTGCAAGCTGGCACCATCCTTACAGGCAAAACACAAGCGCTCCCTAGAAGCAACTTTTCTTATTTTGTAAGTCATGTATAATTTATGCATCTGCAATATTGACACAGGCTAGAAATATACATCGTGCCAAAATCATTTCCTATAAGCCTTCAACAGATTATAGGGCATTTTCTTCTTAAGGCATTGGTTCCTCTTGTTATTGCCATTAGGTCTCAGAAGAATCCATTACCTGAGTACAATTAACTCCTGTACACCCACTCTCATAACCAAAATCTAGACCATGTCAACATTCAATGCCATTTAATTATACAAGTGTCTGATGGCCCCTTAAGCACTTACAGGGGTTTTCTTGCTCATTTAGCACTCAAGTTTTTATCCAAACAAACACTTCCACCTGCATAGATGTGCTCTGCCTTTCTAGTCTTGCAGATGGATTCCACACAGGACATACACAACTCTTCCAATTCAGCTCTTCCAGCTAGCTAAATATTGTCTGAAATTGTCTGAAAACTGGAGATGGCTTTGCAAGCAATTGTTATCACTGTTATGCAAAATACTGAAATCACCTGAGTCTGTTTTACTGAGTTATTAGCAGAAGAGAATTATTGACAAAAGAATCACAGGCAAGTTATATGTTACATGGACATTCACAGATAGCTGGCAGGAGTAGGGAAGCATTTTCTTCACTGCATATCTTTTAGGTGGAAACTAAAAGGGGGAATGAGGATTTTCAAGAGTTTTCATTCAGTTTCCAAATAGCACTGAATTAGGTAGTTCTCCTGCACTGCAGAGAAAATTCCATTATCTCATTTTAAGAGTATATCTAGGTACAGACTCAGGAACACTCCAGCACTGAGTCACCTGCTCTTTTCACCTGCCATGCCTATGACTAGATGTCACACAGGTATGACGTGTTTGCTTCTGGCACTCTGAGCAAGTTTAATCTTCTTTGCCCGAGTAATACTTTTGTTTTCATTTTCTATATTTAAATAAGTTTTTCTTTCTGAAGCTATTCTCGGGAACAAAATATTTTGTCCAATTCTTGTCTTGGCTATTGGATGAATAACCAGAACACTCATCCAAAGCACATAGTCTTTGTTCATTTCCCTTGCAAGGTATGCAGCTGGCCAGAAGAATTTGCAACAATGAGCTTGAGTATGAGGTTTGGGGGGATGGGAAGTGTATGTATCCTTTTGGCTTGGGATTCATAAACCAGAGCTTTTTGCAGAACCAAGTGAACTGACAAAGTATAAACAGAGAAACATATAATTATGACAGATTACAGCTAACAAATCCTCACTGGAGAAAACTGAGTGTGTGTAGGAGAAACTCACTGTAACGGGGGGTTTTGCAGATGACACAGAAGATGCAGTTGGAAGGAGCTCTTGATCTCCCACAGCAGTAACAGCTGGCCCCTTCAGTGATGCCACTGCAAGACACAAAACAACAGATTTGTGAGTAAAACAGGCAGGTGGTCGTCAGGAGTCACTTCAGGAACAAACTTTTCAATCCAGTATTACTGCTCCCTGCTTCACAATCCCCTTCACCTCACCTCTGTACTTCCCCACACACTCTTCAACCTCAGTGGCGTTTGTTACTAAAATGAAACTTCAGTCACCAAATAAACATTGACTTATTGGAGCAAATCTCTTCTTGCACATTTTCAATACAGAAATAAAAAAAAAAAATTTACAAAGAGGTGACTTTGTCATTGACTCCACTTACAAACTGGTAATGTGAGAGTAAACATGCAATGGCAAGAGAATAAGGTACGTTGGGAATGCAGAGAAAAGTCCAGGTAAAGTGTCTAGAGAACAGCAGTGTGTAACTTATAGTCCACCAGCGGCACAAGAAACAAGCTTCGTGGGTGCTGGGGAACAATGCACAGAAAGCATTCAGAATAGAGTGTGGGCTTCTGTTTCCTATACAGGGAAAAAGTCATGGCAAGGAAAGTGAAATTGGTAAATACTTCTAAACATTCGAGTTTCTGAGGCTGACAAATGCCAAGAAAACAAGCTTAGTTTTGTGGAAGCAGTTTATGCAACAATACCTACAAATAAAAAGCATCTTCTGCTGGGAGTGGTAAAACTTCACCAAGTGATACTGCATAGGGAAAAGTAAGTTTACAGCTATAGTCGATTGCACAGAAACATCTGAATGCATAATCAGCCAATGCATAACAGGTTAGCTCTACCTACAAAAGCAGCAGTAAGGTCAGAACTGTAGACAAAACCTTTTGAGAAGAACAATCCCTTCCTTTTCCATGGCAGCTTTATAGAGGCTAATGAATTACGCTACTGTTTTGTGCCACAAGATTTTTGCTAGTATGCATTTCCTCAGCATTAAGTTTGGAACTGCAGATAGATTTTATAGTTAAGCACAGTGGAATTATCCTCACTGTAAATTATGTAGGGTTAAAAAGGCAACCCCTAAAAAAGAACTGTTCCATCCTTACTGACCACACACAACCAAGACTGCACTTGATCTACCCACTTGAAAGACATTAGGTCTGCAGATCAGCTGTGCCTGCACCGCCATAGTTTAACTCCCAGCTTTTTTGCTGTTGTTTGTCTGGGTTTTTTGATCTTGTTATTTCAGGTGTTTAATGACACTAATTTCCAGATGGTCCAGAAATCTAACACACCAGCAAGCAGGCTACATCCCTGTTACGTGCAGGAGTGTCACTGTCTGATATCTTACTGTTATATAAATCAAGCCGGCCCCAAAGAAGCATCAGCAATGCACTCACAAACCATTGCTTTATTTTGATTTTTCTAAAACAAACAACTATGGAAGTTTCAAGTGTTTCTTGAGAAGAATGAGCTGCCTGATGATTTTTAGATTTGGGGGTTTTTTTCCTAAACTTGACAAATACCAGGAGCAACAACACCTTTTAAGGCAAAAGGCAAAAATCCTGCTTTTAAGCCAGAGTGACTCATAACAGCAAAGATTCTTCCTATAAAAACAAACTCAATCATGAAGTAAGAACGAGCTAGAAGCTCTAGTAATAACAATTCAAAAAAAAAATCCCTTTTTCTCCATGACTTTTGTGGACTGATATTGGCTGGTTCAAGCAGGTGCTCTTGGCAGCTGCAAAAAAAGAAAACAAGTTACACAGACCACTGGCCTGACCCAGTCTTATCATTCATTTGCATCCCTAGAGAGTACAGTAAACACAAGCACAGATGCACAGGAACACACTGCACGCCTTATCTTTTCTATAGGAATGCAGGAGGAAGTCTATCTGCACTGCAGTCACACGTGCTTTCAAGAGAGCTGAGGAGCAGCTCAAGAGATAAGGCAGAGAAGCTGCAGCATGCACACATTGCCTCCAGCAAGCCTGGGTGGTTGTGTACAGCCCAGTACCACCGTATCTTCATCATGCCCGTTAAACAACGTTAATAAAGCCAGGTGAGGCAGGGCTGATCACACTGCAGCCCTGCCTCCTGAAACAGAGGTGCTCACTGCCGTCGGAAGAGGCAGCGTTATACTAACGAGAGGACGTGACCTCAGTAGGCTGCATCTATATCTACTCCTCAAGTCTAGGAGACATCCAAAATCCTCTTCTTTGAAGAGTATCATAGCCATTGCACAGATTTTCCTTGACCCGTCCAACACGTGAGCCCAGGCAACTACATTTTTAGCAAAGAAGGTGGTGGCATCACCAGCAGAGAGACCAGGGCTCCACTTCCCTCTCCACAAATGACCTGCTGTATAACCCCAGGCAAAACATTTTGTCTGCTTGTGTCCCACTTTCATTCTCAGACTGGAGTTTTTTTCTGCCTCTTCTTTTGACCAGGGATCTTCTTTTACAAGATATTCCTATCTAGTTATTATGTGTTGCTGAGCACAGTGGGGCCTCTAAGCTTTAAGTTTAGCAACAGAAACCTCAGCTGCAGTGCAACTGCAATTAGAGCTACAAGGCCCCCCTCAAATTCAGGTACTCCAGAGACCAGAGGCATGTTTTCAATCTTTCTGTCCTGGCTTATTTCAAATGCTTCCAGGCTCTTTGACATGGCCCACACCACCTGGAGTCCATCTAAAAAACTCTCTGACAACTCCCAACCATTTAAGAGATTTTTTTTTTTTTTTTTTTTTTTTCCCCAGGCTAACTTCACAAGTTCTTAGTGGGGGAAACTACAGCTTAACAAGAGCAGGTGAATTGAATCCTAATGCCAATTTCAAACTGTCTGATCACAAATCTGTCACAGACAGCGCAGCTGTCCAGAAACTTGGAAACCCAGAGTTAGGTAAAAGTCCTGCTCTCTGATTTTCTAGCTTTGAAATACCTATACTTGCTCTTTCTACTCTTCCATTTCTCCCTTGGCACTCCTGTCAAAGACAGATCAAGGTGAATTTCTGCTGTAACCCAGGATGATTTTTCCTTGGGGCTTGTATTTATCTGCACATTGGTCAAGGAACCTGGTTTCTAGATGCAGGCCACCTCTCAGTGCCCTAGCACTTTCCAGAGCTTGCTGCTACTTCATAGCATCACACAATGGTTGGGTTGGAACAGACCTTAAAGATCATCTTGTCCAACCCCCTGCCATGGACAGAGACGCCTTCCATTAGACCAGGTTCCCCAAAGTTCCATCCAACCCGGCCTTGAATGCTTCCAGGGATAGGGCAGCCATAAGTTCTCTGGACAACCTGTTCCAGTGTCTCATCATCGTCATTCTTCCAAATACCTAATTGAAATCTACCCTCTTTCAGTTTAAAACCATCGCACCTCATTTTATCACTACACTCCCTGATAAAGATTTCCTCTTCATCTTTCCTGTTGGTCCTCTAAGTACCAGAAAGCTGCAATAAAATCTTCCAGGCTGAACAACCCCAACATCCTCAGCCTGTCCTCAAAGGAGAGATGCTCTAGGCCTTTGGCCATTTTTGCAGTCCTCCTCTGGACCGCTCTAACGGGTCCACATCTTTCTGTGTTGGTGGCCCCAGAGCTGGCCCCAGATGAGACTCCACCTGGAGTACTGCTCTAGAGCGGAGCAGAGGGGAAGAATCATCTCTCTGACATGCTGGCCACACTGCTTTGGATTCAGTCCAGGATACACTTGGTGTTCTGGGGTATAAGCAGGCATTGCTGGGTCATATTCCTTTTTTTCATCCACCAATACCCTGCCAAACCCTTCTCCTTAGAGTTGCTCTCAACCCACTGTTGCCCAGCCTGTATTTGTGCTTGGGATTGCCCCTGCCCAGGTGCACAACCTTGTGCTTGGCCTTGAACTTCATGAGGTTTGCATGGGCCCATCTCTCCAGCTGGTCCTTATCCACTGAGTGGTCCACCCATCAAATTCATGTCTCTCCATTTTAGAGACAAGGATGTTATGTGGGACACTACCAAATGCTTTGCACAAGTCCAGGTAGACGACATCAGTCACCCTTCCCTCATCTACGACGTCTGTAAAACTGCCAGAGCAGGCCACCAGATTTGTCAGGCACGATTTGCCCCTAGTGAAGCCATGTCAGCTGTCACCAGTCACTTCCTTATTTTCCATGTACCTCATTACAGTTTCCAGAAGGATCTATGATTTTACCAAGCACAGAGGTGAGAGACTTCCTGGATTTTTTTGAGGGCAAAGGGTGAATGTGGCAAGAAACACTTGGTACCATGATGTCCTAATACTGCCTGAGTTTTCATTTATCTCAGCTCAATCAACAATTTTTTTTCTTCCCCTTAAACCAGGTAATAGCTTCATCCTTCCTATTTTGAGGCAACACCCAAACTGTGATAAATTCCAAGCTGCAGCCATTTGGGCAGCAATCCTAAGAAACAGAATCATTATCAACAGAGACATCATCAATGGCATTCGATGTTGACCCTAAAAAGGCTTTGCTGTGTGGGTCTTCCCATGAGGTTTTACTATGTGACCTCTTTTTGCCAGCAGTCGCATAGATACTCAGGGTTAGATTTTAACAGGGACAGCAGACAAATGCTCCAATTTGTGTCACAATAGCACACAGGACATACATGTGTAGCACAACTCAACTTCCCTGCCATGAAGAGACCACACAGAAATTCCCAGCATCACACAGATTAGGCACAGTCACCTTCACCAGTGGCAAGGGGCCTTTTTCAGTCTCTGCTCTGCTTTCAGCTACTGCAACTAATTCAGGAAATTTACTGACTGGCTGAACTTTTCTATTAGCACACAGTGCCGGTAACAAAAAAAAAAAAAAGCTATTCTCTGAAGTCCTACTAAACACAAGAGGCTGTGGAAAATAGATTTTAAAGTAGACATGCATACTGCTTGCTCTT
Organism: Callaeas wilsoni; assembly: GCA_013398955.1. Classification (NCBI taxonomy): domain Eukaryota; kingdom Metazoa; phylum Chordata; class Aves; order Passeriformes; family Callaeidae; genus Callaeas; species Callaeas wilsoni. Next base: position 165,629 of record VWPU01008913.1, read on the forward strand.
GTTTTTAAGAGGAAAAATACCAAAAAGAAATGTCAGGAAGATTCTTCTCTCTACCACCACCCACCAGTCTCCTACCCACCCCTGCTTTTTTATCTATGATTTTTTAAATTAAGGTAACATTGTATTTTTTGCCCACATGCTCTCCCTTCAAACAAAACTCCACTTGACAACTTGCAATCATTTCAAATCTCTTCCTTCAATTTCTATTGCTTGATGCAAGACATCTTCACATTGTCAGGAAAGACTACTCTCCTGCCATGCCCATAGCCATCACCATGTACTCAAACCTCAGCAAATCTGCCAGATAAGCTATCTCCAGCTGGTATCTTATATATATTATACATATAAAACAAGTGGGAATATATAAATAGTTATTCCCTTCCCACTCCTATTTTAGGATTTCCTGAACTCTACGCTATTCTTAACCTCCTTACATCAGCATTAACCCTGACAACCATGTTCCTGCAACATTAGGTCGCTCTTGTGTCTGGAAACCACTGGATTGATTTTACTTTTTGGAGTTACTCCTGAAAAAGTCCAGAATATGGAACTGCAGCTCATTTATATATCAGCTCTTAAACTGACGAGCACATGTAACTTCTACATGTAACTTCTAGAGTTAGTGCAAACAGCAGATTGTTACTCAGGCACTCTGCTCCGAACATCCACTTGCACTCTGCATCCCTCCTGTGAGCTTGAAAAAGGCTTTGTTAAATATTTGCATCCTGTGTTTCTGCTTGCAACGGCATCTGTGCTCAGCACTTAGCACTGATAACTGCAAGATCTGTGATCCCTGCTTTGGCTGTTTCCAAGTCTCAGCCTAACTGGTAAGAAAGTCTATTCTCTTCATACAGAGAAGCTTTCACTTCTATGACTTTTATTCCCAAATACAGAGCAAAAAGATGAGGGTTTACATTCTTCCATACCCTGGGCATTCTAGATGGAATCAGCAACACAAACAACCCATCCCTTGGGAATGATGAGAGTGTCCCAGTGCAGTCTACAGCAGTTACTCCTCAAAGCCAGTAAACAAAGGAGGCTGAAACACAGTTGACTCCTGAAGGTCTCTCTGCATCAATCACTGCTCCCCTTCATTGTCATCTCATTCTCATGGTTTGCCTTTTTATCTAGTGTTACTACATCCAAGAAGATCTCTGCAGGACATGCTACATCTCACCAGAGAGCACACGAGCAGCTCCCATGACACCCTTCTGTATCTGTCAAAAAGGAAAAGTTGCCTGATGCTGACTGTTCATTCGTAATTAAGATACTATTATGACCTGCACTAATAATTTAGTACTTTCAAAATTCATAAGTAGCTCAAAATTATTAGAAGATCAAAACATGAAACCATAATTAAGGTCTACAGCTTTAAACTTGATTTCCAGTTTTAGCTGTTACGCCTAAAAAAAGGGCTCATTCTCCCTGATTAGTAACTATAAAACATATAGATGTTTAGATTAAAGTATCCCATACAGTGAAGCTCAGCGTGCAAATTTGTTAAGGAAGATACATCACCATTCATTTAACTAAGAAGATACGGAATAAATGATACATTTATTCAAGTTTCTTTTTTTCCCATTTTAGATGAATGAACTGTGGATTTGCTTTTTATTAAAGTTGAGGTGGGTGGTTTTTTAATTTGTTTCTTCTTTTGTTTTGCTGTGATTTTTTTTATTTGCTTAACTTTTAATGTCCTTGGAAGAACACTGTTGTGAAGGGAACTGTCCTGTCGGACCATCCAGGAGCCACTGTCAGTCACACTCACACCACTCCAGACTTTCACTGCTGGGACCGAAGCCCCTTCGCAGTGGGCAGCTGTGCAAAGGGTCAGCACCAGGTCACAGCCTGGGGCTCCCACCGTGTCCCCCACCCAGGGCACAACCTGCAGCTCCCACTGCAGCTGCACACCCAGCTACCTGGGTGTCTACACCTCAACAATTGAAACCCGATTAAAATCTGCAGAAACAGCATTTATTCACTACCTAAATCCCCCAGACCTGATGACTTACCAAGAGAAGAAAGTAGGTTTAAAATTGCATTTAAAATTGTTTCTAAAAGAGTATTATCTATAATGAAAGAAAGTAAGGAAACGTGACTGCTTCTATCAAAATAAAGAGAATATCTCCCCATCCCTCATTTAGTCTTTCTTGAATCCTTCCCTGGCACAAGTTATATATGACATTCTCAACTCCCAGTCAGTCTCACAACCTCACAAGTTACCTGTCATGGATCTGCTTCTGCTGTAGAACTTCAATGACAAATATTCTCCCTACACCTGCAGAATAGGCTATTGCTCTCACAGGTTATCCTGGCACTGCAATGAACTCTTTTTCCAGACGATTAGGCCATTGATTTCCTGTGGTTCGAGCACTTTCATTTTCCTTTAAAGCCCTAGACAAACCTGCACTGGCAAATATTTCTTAATTTAGATGCTATTAAATGGTTAGGGAAAGTTTAAATCTCAACCTGGTTTGTCATTATTTCAAATTCACCTCTGAAGAGGTTTCTTTTCGGAGAATACATTTAATTGCATATCCATGATTATGATTTTACACACAAACAAATATAGACACGGCGCTGTTTAAATGCATTGATTCCAATACTCATCCAGTAATTCTTAAAACTGTTCCAGGGCTTTGGGAAACATAGGGCGTTTTTAAAATATGAGAGGTACTTAGCTCCTGAAATACATTCCCAGTGAACATAGCCAACTGTAAGCCTTTAAACAGAGATTGAAGGTACTTTCTAAAGGAAATATTCCAATTCCCAAAGAGCTGATACATCTCGTATAGTATCCCAGTATTGCACACATTCGTCCCTCTGTCATCCTTATAAGCATTAGGACTATCCTTCCCGTGCTGTTATGGGTGTGGACCTGAGACACCACAAGGATGGCAAAACGAGCGAGTGCAAGATCCTCTCCACTTTCCAAGCTCCCTCTGAGCAAGGGTAGCGCAGCACTGCCTGAGCTGACTGATAGTTTATTAGCTAGGTCCGGGGTCACACTACACTCTCAGAGGTGTTTGTGGCATGGCAGTGACTCACAGCAACATTCAAGCTGTCCTAAGGTCATCCACAACACTTGGCATCATGCAAAGGTGAGACCGCTGCAGAGCCCGGAGCTGAACCAAGAGCCACCACGCTCCCAAGTGAGCGTCCAGCTCCACAGGGAGCAACAGGTAAATGTCATCCCACAGACAGGCCCTGAGCAAACATTTAGAAGCACCTGTGGAGAGGCAAGGCAGACAGGAAAATCAGCCAATGAAGGCAGAGGAAAATTTGGTGGTAACAACAATTTACACATCACTTAATTTCCTACCTCAACCAATGAGTAAAGCACTTGGGGACATGGCACTCTGAGTTTTCTAGTGTTGTAATATCTGTTAAGAATTAACTTGGGGGGGGAGGGAATTTTTAAAGCTTTCCAGCTTATTCTTTTAAGCTAGTGACTTAAAACGACTGCTACCTTAATTTTGTTGCTGTGGATACATCAAGACACACATTTTCCTCCCAGAAAATCTCCAAGACAGTAAATTAGATCATACAAATTTTAACCACCGTACTTCCAGGGAAAAGACACACCTCTCCTATCCTTGCCCTTTGTGGTAACTTTACGGAGTTAAACAAACACATTCATCATTTTAAGGCAAGTTTTGATCTTTCGCTTTCCTGAACCAACCATCCAAAACACACAATCCAAGTGAGTTTTCCATCTCGGGTTGCAGCAACTCCCTCTGCTCTGCTCTTCCATCTGGCCACAGAGTAGCTGGCTGCAGCCCCAGGCCCCCGTGCTGGCAGAGCAGCGCGGCATCGCTGCGAGCCCGTCAGCCAGCCATTGCAAATAACACTCCTGGCTGGGCCGCAGCCACTGCAGCCACTCCTGGTAAATGAAGAGCTGCTGTGCAGCAATTTCGGAGCGCTGAGGTTTGGCAGCAGCATGAGCACTGGATGTGACCCGCTCAGTGGGGAAGTACAGCACGGCGCAGGTCTCGCTGAGCCAGGACAGCAGCACTCACAATGTCCGAAGAGGAACACCCTCAAACGCACCAGTATCAGAACCAGCGACAAGATGAGAGACTTATTATAGAATAACTGCACAGAATACAGTGAAAATTCGTGATCTATACAAGAGTCAAATTATCACCTTCGCACAGGATCAATTACAGTTTATAACACACGCTTACCTGCACAGTTCAGAAAGCATCTAAACCACTACCTTGGTGCTAGGTTTCTATACCAAAGATACTAAACAACTCTACATATTGCTGGTACCACAAATATCTTCCCTCTGGAGAAGGATTCAAGAAACAGATTTAATGGGATCCTTACCACCACTAGGCCTCAGGAAAACCAAATGCATCTCCTCAAAAATCAACATTACTTTCTGTGTTTGCTTTAAGTTCTGCTATAGAAATGTAGGTTGGCATAAACTACTGCAAATACATTGGAATATTTTACACTCTGTCAGGAGACACTACCTGGGTTTGGAATCAACAACTTTAAATTATTTCAAGGTTTTCAAAAGTTTTGTGCTGAATCAGTTACAGCAATGCCACATTGCACGATATTAGTTAAAGAAACTGGACAGTAGGCGCAGTTCTTTACCTCCCATCCTGGTCCCTATTACACAGGCAAAGCAGTTACCAACAGGGCTCGAGTCTTCACTTCTCTGCCCCTCAGTTCTCAGACATTACCAAGACTACACTTCAACTTATTGGTCCATCTTGCAACCAAGATCTGCCCTTCGAATCCATCTCTCACTATACCTATTTACTACGTTTACCTCAGGAAATTTCTGGGGTTTTTTGAGGCGCACTAGCCAGTACAGCATACAAGTAATTACTTGCCTATGCTTCACAAAAATGGAGGGGGAAAAAAAATATGTATTTCATATATACATAAAAACATATATTTAAAAAATGCAAAGCTCTATACAAGTCTATGACGAGACAGAGAGCCCAATTTGGAGCTTCAGATATTCATAGAAGACCAAAAGTATCCACCCCCAAGAAAATACAAATTTAAAGCGCTTTGCTTTGATTGTCCTTCTGTCTTGCGGTTTGCTACAATCACACAAGAGCTGGCAAAGTACATTAAATGCTACAGGTGGAGATTAAACTTGCAGGGATAACAGCTGTTCACTGGCCACTAGTACTCTTACAGCATTATGGCTAACCAGCATATTTCTTGTTAGAATCACACCAGGCCCCCAAGTCAATAACAATGATGATGTCTTATCTTTGCCTCTCCCCAGCAGCTTCTGCCATCTGCCTTTGCTCTTTTGACTCACCTTCAGCCTGGCACAGTCTAAAACTATTCTCTATATTATACTTCATACATGCATGTTGTTATTCCCTTTGTACAGCCAGTGCTGCACTCTTTTGCAAACTCAATGCTTGGCTGATGCCCATCCATTACTACACTAGAATGCACTACTCTACTGAAAACATAGATTCAATTTGCAACTATAAGAAATGCTGCTGTTGCTATCTACACTGAGACTACACTAAAAAAATACGCTGTGGCTGTATCAAAACTTTGTATCACTTCAGATACAAGTAAACTCCTGCTATGAAGATAACATCCTCTCACTTCTGATCTGCTTTAACATTAGGCAGTTCATGGGAGGATAAGGCAGAAGGATGATACCTCACAGCTGGATGGGAACAAAAGCCAAAAGTCAGTCACAGGAAGTAAAGCAAATTCTGGACCTGTCTGGAAGTAATTCCTCATTATGGACAGGTTGTAAAGTATTAAATGATACAAGTTGCTCATGTTCTACAGAGCAGGAAAGAGGCTTAAGAAACAACTCCCAAACTTAGAAATACAAGTTTTTTTCTTGTAACTGGTCCATGCCGTAATATTCCCAACACTAAGCTAGGTACAGGATTCCATCTCCAACAAACACAAATCCAGCTAGCAGTTTTACACCATCTCCTTTCCAGACATTAATCTCCCAGTGCAGGTGATGCGTATCAACTCATATGGAAGACCGCCCAATTCCACGTAGAAAGGTCAGTTGATACTGATTAATGATCTAGCTCAACATATCCAAGGAACTGACGCACTCATTAGTTATCCTAAACAGCAGGATATTACAGTAAATTATGACAGCTGCTGTGTGTAGCTTTTTCAAACCTATTTTCTATGCCTTCAAATACAGCTAGCATTGGAGGTGTCCTTTACAGAAAAAGAAAAACCATCTATAGATCAGCACTCTGTACAGAGTCCAGCAGTCCGTGTTACTTGCCAGCATTTACAAAGCAGTGACACACACAGTGTAAAGCCTCTGCTAACACCAATCCACATAGAGTGCTTTCGGTAAAAGTAGACACAAAAAACACTCTCCTCTCCTTATTATCCCCAAAGTAAAGCCTGACATCCTCCCTGCCTCCTCTATGAACCCCTCATTTCTCCTTTTTGCCTTTATTTTTATAATTTCTCTTACTTTTAAAAAGCATGTGAATAAAGGTATAGCTTGAATTCATGAGAGAAAAAATATTTTCCTACACCTCCTAAAATCTCTCAAAATCTAAATATTTAAGGACATTCTATTATGCCCCTCTATATAAATACGTCTTCACAGCTCTCAAAAATGTCATTCCACCTGGCTGCTTCTTCCAGTCTCTCCCACATCCATGCTGCTGTACTTACCATAAAAGAGTTAGCAGAAGGCAGCAGACAGGACAGGATAGCTTGGGCCCTTTCACATCCTGTGCATTTGCACAATGTGTATTGTTCCTGCCTCAAAGACATCACAATTTAAACAGATGAGGCTGGGAGAAAAAAAAAAACTATTTACTTCATTTATAGGTTTTCAGGAGACTAGGAACCTTGCTCATGATCACAGAAATTTATGGCAGAAGAACTGAACTCATACATCTCAATTCATTAGTATGACTCCAGTAACATCTTTCCTTTCAAGAGCAGTGTGTCCAGTCATTTCTCACCATATGAGGTCAAGAAGGACTTTAGCTGCAGACAGATTTTTCTCTCATTCTCCCCGACCTGAGAAGTGATGATGTTTTCCTGGATTTCATTACTTGAATGCACACACATGAACAGTTACAGCAAAACGTTAATGAAACAAACAAGGTATGTCCTATTCATGCCCATGATAACAGCTCTCTTGGGCACTCTAAGAAATATCCCAGACTCATTTCCCTGACTGTTTGCCTCCTGAATTACTGTATTTGAATATATACCAATACATGGAAACTGAGGCACATATAAGAAAGAGGAATAGTTTAAAAAGTTCCTTCACACCCATTCCTCTTGGAAACTCCTTCAGTTGTGTCTGCAAGATAAAATAAACTAAATCTAAAGGTTCAGTGGAGAAGAAAACACCAACCAAACAGGGAGACAGGGTGGGCAAGTGGAAAAAGTACACAGCAAAACAAGCTGAGAAAGCCCTGATTTTATCCCCTCACCGAAGCTACCTGAAGGGAGACCAAGGCTGATACTTTTTTGAGTAGAAGAAGCAAGCAGTGAAAGAATAGGAGACTGAAACCCACTGCCACTTTTTCATCACACTGGTGGAATGCAGTAGGAAGCTGGTCTCTCAGCTCAGGACAGCTCTTCTTATCCTGTGCTCTCACAGCTCAAAAACAACTTCACAAGACTTGTGCAGTGGTTCGTGCCACACATCCTAACCCCCTCTGTGAGAGCAACAGACACCAAAGGCATAAATCCTGTGCTACAGAGCTATGGCTCAAGGCAGCATGCTGCAAGGGAGAGGAAGTGATTCTAATTACAGCTCTGATCCCTTTGCTCCTGCCTGCAAGAAAAGTCAAATGTAAGGAATCTGCTTTACCAGTAATGCCTTTGCTGTGGTACTCAAAAGCCACCCCACTTTGTATTCTGGACTAGCCAGGCAGTGTAGTACATTCTTCATCTCCATACCCAGGAGCTTCTCAGCAACTCTAGCTGGCCATAATTACATGTAAACTTATACAGAGAACATGTCAGCCAGTACTGAAATGGGAATGAAGTTACCAGATGATCAAACTTGAGGACAACTTCTGTAACCTCTAAGTAAGCATCTACAAGACAATGTAAAAACCATAACACACTGCTTCAGAGTATTTCTCTTTTCAGAGGCTTTGTCAGAGTAGCAATCCTCACATACATACCCCGAGTCACCAGCTGGAGACACTTCACGTGCCTCAGTTCTACCCTCATGTCAACAACTCCAGTTTAGAAGTCAGAGCAGAGAGAGAACATCAAACAAATTCATCAAGCTCCTCTCATCTCTCATTTGCTAAATGGAATTATATTTACATTGGTTAGCAGCATCTGTCAGGGAATTAATATAAAAGCAAGCACTGTTTTGGCCAATTTATCAAGTAACAAGGATATTTCCTGAACAAACACTTCCATTGCCCAATTAGGTGTATCCACCTAACCACTGTGCCAGTAAAGGCACACAAGAGTCTTTTCTCTTCAATAAGAGCCATCACAGGAAGGAAACAAAACTATTGCAATGGATATGAGAAATAGCCCTTTCGGAAAAGCATCAATATGTTTAAATAAAGATACTATCTTAGGAAATAAACCGCAGTACTTTCCTTCAGATAAAAAAATCAGCAATGTTTAAACAAGGTAGTCATTTTGCTCTGATGGAATCAGTCCAACTGCAAAATAACATTTTACTGAAAAAGCTTTCCAGTTCATAGCCATTGGTATTATTATCCCAGAATAAGAATGCTGGAAACTGGTATAGTTTCTAGTACTACAAGAGAAAGTTCAAATAGTACATTTATAACAGTCTGAGACAGCAAATGTTATAGTCTGTTCAGTACAGTACCCGCCCTCCCCCTCAATCACAGATGTAATCACCCTCACATATTGTGGGACAGTCCCACTGCCAGGCAAGGCAATGCTGAACACTATGGATGTGAAGACCTGGATTCCACAAAATATAGCCATTGGGGAAGAGAAGAAAGCATGCTTTACCCACTGGTTCCCACTTTCTTTTTAAGGAGCATGCAACTTCTGTGGATTTTGCTACTGAGCACATTTTGTAGAGCAGAAAGTAATTCCATTATAGATTTATCTTTTTCTTCTGCTAACACTTTCTTTGTAAAATCAGCAAGTAAAGTTTCTGTAAGGTCAAAAATTGGCTTTTCATCCTCTAGAGACCCAACTGGTCTTTTCAAGCAGTTTAATAGCCTTTATCTCTTGAAAACATTTCAGTTGTGTGGGTGACTCCTCTGATTGCCCTTGCATTATAAATATATCTGCAAGCCCTGCCGACAGCATGAGGCACACATTATACAGCATAGCCACCAAGTGACATTCTTCTGTTAAATACACAGAATTATAGGAGCACGTGCCAAGGATAACATCTATCCTCTAATGCCTACAAACGCTAAGGAGACTTCGAGCCAGCTTGCAAAGTGGCCAGGCTGATTCTGTGACAATATTCATGCAGCTTTAGCCTTACTCCCCCATGAGGTGCATCACAGACCATTTTCCAACACTAACATTCCATTCCTAACTAGTCCATGATTCTACGTCCTACATGGAGGCATGACTTCATTCAGGCCACGATAAGTCTGTTGGACTCCACTCTCCATTAGATTTTTGCACTGGCCATATGGGGCTATTGAAGGGGGAGCGGGTCCTGCTGACCACACCTTGGCTATCCAGATGACAAATCTCCATATGGACAGGAACCACGGAGCCCTGCTTGGTGTGACAGTGCCTACCGTGTGCTGCTGTGGTTGCAATCGGATCCTGTTGTTCTTCAACCCTCAGCAACCCCTCAATAGAAGGGTCCTCTGAGAGGCTGCTCTCTCCATCTCCCTTCCCAAACCTGGATGGACTCCCCTTCTGCCTAACTCCTCCAGTTTATATACTGGGCATGATGTTCTATGGTGTGGAATATCCCTTTCTTCCGTCAATTCGGGTCATCTGTCCAAGCTGTGCTCCCTTCCAGCTACTTTTGCAAACCTCCTCACTCATGCAAAGGAAAAAAAGTCCTTGGCTTAAGATAAACATGACTTAGCAAAAAACCAAAACATCCGTGTGTGTTACCAACACCATTCTCATTCCAAATCCAAAACAGAGCACTGTAACAGCTACTGAGAAGAAATTAACTCTAAGTCTAGATGAAACCAAGACAGCAATGAACTTACCAAAAGGTAGGTTCAGAATCTCCAGTCAACACATGCAGGAAAAAAAGGAAAAATAATTTTTACTAAGCATCATCAGTTATGCAAAGGTGCAAACAAAATACTTCCAACAGAGATTTTTCGGTAATTAGGTCCAACAACTCAGCTCAGAATTACAGAAAATCCCAAACCAATCCCAAACCACTGGCACATTAGTGGCAGTATTTTGTGATCCAAACAAACAACTTTTTCAGAGACCTACAGAGGAGGAGCAGTACAATATACTTTTGCAGATTACATCCTGCTACAGTCACTGTGCATTAAGTGCTCCAATTACATTACAAGGAAATATTTGTCCCTGCTGAAGGTCTTTTACTTAGTGTGGCTCTGATTTCCCCCTACACACCTTAACAGAGCCTGAAAAACACAAACCAGCTTCCTGCAAGCCTATTTGGATGTTGATTATTTCAAGATCTAGGTACCTCAAAACCTTAAATACAGTAAAACAACTTCAATGCTATCATCTCACTTAACTTTGCTGACTGCAGAAAAATATCCTAGAAACCCATTTCCTCACACAGCTAATTCATCTTCCCTGTGTGGGAAGAAGCCCGTTTCCTCAGAGAACAGAACAGTGTGCCAGAGACAGTCGCTGATGTACTGGCTTTTAATGTTGATTTCATACATCTTGTTGGACTGAAGCCATGACAGAGGCATTTGTTATTCCTTCCCCTCCAAGCTTGTACCGAAACACAAACAAACAAGGTCTTCACCGTAAGACCAGTAAAAAGCAGTTCGCTTGTTTCCTTAAAGCGACATGAAGTATCTCTATTTAATTCTTATTTTTAGAATGAAAACCTAGTTTTAAGTTTACGAGGAATTTTTTAAAGGGATTGTATTGCAACCTAATTCTTCGATATTCTATTTAGGACATTCAAGTAACCTTTTAAGTACTCCAAAGAACAATGTCCACCCCAAATTTCAGCAATAGAAGCTTCTTTTTAAAGTTGCACACATAATGCAGCTTTGACTTTTGAGGTTAACTGAAGCTTTACAAATATAGCAGAGTGTCAAATACTGCTTTCATTAAGTACTAAAGTGTGAATGCTCCTATTTGCATTTTCCCCAAATGTCAATACTTCACTTGAAAAACAGAGTTGAAAAGTCAGGATAGTTTGTTTCTCTTTGCTGCTCTACAGCTACAAACAAGGTGGGAAAGTCAGAAACCTCTTCGTTCTGTAACCCAAAATGTCATAGGACCTGTCTTTTCTTTAAACTAGTGCCTAGCTGCATCTTTTAGTGTTAAAATACTTTTTGTAAGTCAAAGCTCTCACTGACCAGAAACAGCCACGGAGTAATGGCTCTGTTTAAAAATTAGTTAATGTAACATACAGCACACAATATGATAAATCCATCTTCCTCTCAGCCACCTTTTGCTTAAGCAGCATTCAAAACAGTAAAGGTGGGGGAGGGGAAAAGGTCACGGGGAAAATTAATTAAAGTGAAACTAAAATTAAAGTACTGAATGGGCGTCATTTCGGTCTCTATTCAAACGCATTCAAATCACCAGTCATCAATTCAGCTATAGCAACCAATGACAAAGCTACTTGAAAAAAGTATACAACAAAAGACTTAAAGGGGCTGCTCAAGTTTATTTGCCACCAGAGATCACAGTCACCATCAGGGTTCTGTGTCTCTGGCTTGAATTGTCATCCTCACTGTCAAACTACAGCCATATGTTTCACATTAAAATGAAGGACAACCAAGTGTCCTTGAAGGATCAGACACAGTTCTCTCTAAAAATCATGCAGCCATCCCCTGGTTGCATAACTAGGCACGAACGGACCTCCTGCATCCTCGTGATTTCCCTGTTGCTGCTAACAGCTGACACCATTCCCATGCTGGACACCAAGACATGAGAAAACGAAAGCAACATCTCAAAATAACGGGGAGCAAATGACATCTGCACGTCTCCAAGGCTGGCAATGCAGCGGACTGTGATAGGTGAGCTGGCTCCCAGCCTGCCAGCACTTTGGCTCTGTCAGCCACGAGTGATTTGGCTACCTCTGTTTGTTACTGCAGACCTCCACCGGTTAGGGATTGCTGTTGAGCTATTGAGAAACATTTAATGAGAACCACATGTTTCCCAAGTGTTCTGGGATGTAACCTAGCACAAGAGAAAAACAAGAAAGTTCAACAGACAGCTTTTATGACAATACAAGCATTTTGGCTTTTACGTGTGTCTTGCAGTAAAACATGCTGTGACCCATGCCCTCTGCCAGCTCTGGAGAGCCTCTGCCATCAGTGTGACTGATCACACTGCCAACAGTAAATCTGTCACTCCTGCTGGGATGAAACATTCCCATCTTAGCTAGAGCCCTGATGTGCAGCTGCATGAAGATACACAAATCTCTCTCTGGTGTTGCAGGGCACATGCGGAATTTCTGAGCATACCATGAACATATTATGCAGCTGCATCTAAAGACTTTTCATCAACATGAAGATAGGTACCATAAGATGAATGCTATCAGAGGGTTCCTTTTTCAAAATGCATTTAGAGACTTCAGAAAAGACACTGATTTAAGAGCTTTCAAATCAGGCCACGAAAAAAAAATTACATTCAAAGAGAGCAAGCATCCTACACCTTAGTTTACAGAGCAAATTAGCAGCAGAGCTCAAAGTCTGCTCAGCCTCAGAAAGCCCCGTTCTCACTGCTACAGCTGCAGCAGTTACGCAAAAGTTATACACAGCCATATGTATTTACAGCATTACACAATAAACCAACATAAAAATCAACACTAGGTTATATTGTGGGAAGTGCCATCCAGATGGCAGGCAGATCTCGAGTTATTGCTGCAGGCAGCCGAGAAAAAGATCCTGGATGGAGGGACACTGCACTGGCAGGCAGATGAACCAGAACAGCAGCTCTCAATCAGCAAGACCAGCCTCTTCAGAGCAAGGTGCCAATGTCGTAGAGATGAGGTACCAGTGACAGCCTGCAGTATCCCAGACATACTCCTCGCACCAGGATCTGAAGTCAAAGCATCTCTGCAGAATAATTCCATGTAGAATGGAAGTGGATTCCACCAAGGTGAGGAGGGGAGAAAGGGAAAAAATTAAAGAAATAAATAAAACCAAATAAAACCAAAACAAAAATCACCCTTTTTCACCAGAAAGGCTACAGAAAACCAGGAAGCATTGAGTAGAAGAATCTGAACAGTTCTCCTCTATGCAAGACTGAACTCCCAGATAAAGTAATACCTTTGTGTATGTGGAGCAATATGCTTATCTAAGTCTCAGGAACAGAAATAGCTACAAGCTACCTGATATGCAGAAATCAGATGAGACTTTACTGAAAAACCACGTCACCCTAAAGTACAAATACCCACTCAAAATCAACAGCTTTGACTAAGCTGGCTCAATATTCCCACAGCCTCTCTCCCACCCCTTCACTCCCTCCATTTACTGCCCCTTGCAATCAGACAAGGAATTTTTGCAGCCTGGCTCCTCACCACGATGTACAACAGTCACCTGCCTTCACAGTTAAAGGCAGCACAGCTTCCAAGACCTTGCTGAGACAGCGCAAGCCTAAGTGGCACAGACTCCTTTCAGTGCCAGGATTTTATCCCACCTTGCACAACAATTCAGGAACAAGTGCAGTGGTCCCACACAGGTCCCTTCCAGGGCCTAATGCAAAGCTCAGCAGCGGCAAGGGTCAGTGGAAAGTTCCAGGTGGTTCAGACGCTTTCATCTTTTTTCTCCAAAGCTGTCAAAATAAACTGTCACCAACTCTCAAAAAGTCTCAGAGTCGAATACTACAGATAAAAAGCACTATGCAATAATAGAAATGGAGAAATGAGATAATGTCTCAGAAAGACACAGAGAGCATCAGAAGTAAAAAAGGCTGGAGCATCACTGAATTCAGCCTCCAAAGGTCCCTCCTTTAATCATCCAGTGCATACCCCAGACAAGGAATACATTACTTTTTACTGGTGACTGGTGAGGGTAATTTCCTTTTCCATAAGGAGCACCCATAAGACATGATGGAGCAAATGTCAGGAACAAAGTAAGTAGTGTGTGGTACAAATTTCAGAGACAATTATTTTCCAGCAATCATTTCAACACTTGCAAGGTTTTATTGCATTGGGTTAATAGTGATTTTTTTTTTATTATTACATAATGAGAGCCCTGCAAAATGCAAAAACAATTACTGGGGAAAAATAACAACTGGTTATCAAAGCTTAACTGGCAGATCAGCTTTCTCAAGAAGATTTATTCATACTCTGCTTCCATTTTACACTGAAGTTCTTAAAATTTTCACTTTAAAAATAAAATTCATATTGCATTCTAGAAGTAGAAATCCTTTACCCTATTTACTAAATCAGTAAGTTTGCTAAAATTTCCTCCATGATCCTTAGTGACATCATTCTCGTACTCATTTATGAAAGAACAACAACCAAAGAAACAACTTATTTGGCAATAAGAAACACTGGAGCCAGTTTCTAACATGAGATGCAGCTTCTGTAAAGCAATGGACCCGTTCCCAGCTATCACACCGAACCTCATTATACTCACTGCTTGGCATGCAGTATTTCTTGCATATTTACTCTGGCAATCTCTTTCAAAGCTTACTGGAGCTAATGGGTTTCACAGTCAGGTCCTAAAAGGGAGATGGGTCCTAAAATGAGTAGCCCAAACATAAGTTATCCAAACCAAACACATTGAAGGAATTAAATCCATCAAGCTTTTTGTTCTGTCTGAAACTTAAAAGCTCTTTCCCTCTACCAGTGAGCTATCAACACAACAGGACTAATTCCAGCTCTACACCATGGAAGAACATTTCTGAGTAAACTCAGTGTGCCTGCTAGATTTCAAGGATAAATTAGTGCACTATTTTTGCACTAGCTCTGCCATTCCTCTCCACTCTTCAGTTACTCAGCAGGCAAGGAACAGAGATACCAACACTGAGGTAATTCTCTCTCTCTAATATACATGTCTGGTTACAATCATACGTCTTCCATCGGCAGGAGAAAGTGAGGTTATGATTGTGTGTGAGCTGTATGGTGCTATAAATCAGAGCAAACATATTTTAACAGCCAAGGAACCTCTTTTTTACACAAACTTCGTTCAAGGAAGGGATATTCCTCAAAGAGTGAGAGCAGAACATCCTCTGTGCAACAGGACAGATGTCAATTACAAAATCCACAAGCCCTCTGTGTCTAAAACAATTGTTCAGAGGACATCCTACACCTGCACTATTGAGGGTCAGATTAAAGCCTGGAACCCATTTGCATTTACACAGTTACAGTGAGCATGCAAGTCTCCCAGCTGCAATAAATACAGCTACAGAAATATGGACAGAAGGCAGAGACTCCAGACCTTGTTCAAGTCCTGAATGCTGAACAACAGGCTCTAAGGATTTGCAAATTTATTGAGGAGATTAAAGGCACACAGACATTTAAAGGGATTTTCAAAAGCACCTAAGCAAGTTAAAAGCTTTGAAAATTTTACTAAGCATCTGTTCACATCTTTAGAAACTTAAATACATTTGCAATCCAACCCTAAGAGCATATTAAAGGCAAATTCAATCTGAGGAACTTAACAAGCAGCCTAGACTTCATAGTCTCCAAAAACTGTGTTTACTCATGCTTGTCTTAGTTGAAGAAAGCTTTTAAGAAGTCTCTCTTCTAGACTCCCTGGCATGAGAAAACAAGTAAAATCGTTCATGCGAATGAGCGATGAATGTAAGAACAAGAAAAGAGAGGTCAGTCTAGGGGACAGCATCCTTGCTACAGAGGTTCAGAAGAAATGCAGTGAAGCAATGTGACCTGGACAGTCGTCTTCCCACTCTGAGCCAGTCTTCCCAACACTTTTCAGCCTGCTGAGTTTACATGGAGAATTTCTATTACTACATACCTATACAAGGGCTAGTCCATAGCTTTCGTGTCCTCCAGCAATGCCTCTAAACACTCTGCTACAACTGAGACGTATACAGCCTGATTCCTAGATGAACCCATCAGCTCTAGATCCATTTTCTGATGGGAATTGGTTAACTACATAATACTTAGAGCAACGTGAGTCTACCACTGGGTATGGTTTTTCAATATATGTCTGTATATATAACACCAATGTTCATAATAAATGGTCTTTAAATACCTAAAACATATGTAAACATGTTTTAATATGCCTTTATATATAGACATAGAAAAATGCAAGCACCAGGCTCTTGGGTATGTAAATGGCATTTTATAAAGGTCACCTTTTCATGCAGAAAGAAAGACTGATGAAGGTTAATTAAATTAAATTCTACATTTATCCAAACTCTCCAAAGCAAGGACTTTAATAGCATCCTTAAATAACAGCCAGCAGTTTTAAAATATCTTTGAGAACATGATGATCAGGTAAGTCTTGGAGCGAGGCAGAAAAAAATCAACTGCACTGTACATGCTGTGTTTCTTGGTTCACTTAGAGAAGTTTGCAGAGGGGTGGGGGAAGGGATTAGTTGTTGTGTTGGGGCCTTTTAATTGAAAAAAAAAGTAGGGAGTAGTTTATTGCTTCTGAGCTTCTGCTGTTCCCATTCCAAACCTTGTGTGTAACAATAACCATTCAAAATTTAGCCTGTACAGGCCTTCAGACAGCAATGACACCCTTAAAGTCAGGACCTCTGCGCTGATCCGTGTTAGCACAAAACTCAGCAGAAGAAATTCTGTAGCGATGAAACAGCCAAAATCCTGTCAAAGACCAAAGTAATTTCAACCATTACATTCCTGGGTGCTTGCTGCGAGCATGCAACAAAACACCAGCAGGGTGAAGCATGTGAGAGCTTACTGAATTCAAGACAACGCATAACACATGCATCCCAACTGGATCAGGATACTCTACGTGCCTGTTCAGGCTCCGTGGTTGTTGTACACTGTGCACAGGAAAGAAGTCCTGTGATGGCATCTGCATCCACCAGGCAGGCAGCAGGAGGACCAGCTCCCAGGGTAGGAAGGACACAGGGTTACTCAGTTCCCAGTGGAAAAGGTCTGAAGACAGTGCCACTGCCCCCATGCCCCATAAATCATGCACTACAAGCTAACACTAGACAGCTATAATTTTTAGTCAAACTTTGTTACACAGCAACTGCATCAGAATTACTGCTATCTCCACATCTGCAAACTGACACAAGGAGACAGTGCCCTGCACTGGCATCAGGACAAAGAGGGAATCTACAAACGTGGCTTTCCAACCTTGCAATTTAAACACGTTGTTCACAGAAAAAGAACAAAAGTAAGGTAATAGCCGTGTGCAAAGGACAACTATCACAGAAGAGAATTCACCATTCTGCAGGAAATTATGTTTTAAATGTCTTTGCTCTTGACAAACCTGACAGATAACCTACAAAGAGATGAGTGAGCAAGAAGCAACCACCTGCTTTAAGTATCTCTCCAACCACAATGTCAGGTCAACTTGTGGAGAAGCAATGGCTGAGAAGGCTAGTGAGCCAGGAGAATGACATGCCCTTTTCATAATTTCTTATGAACAGGATACAACAGGGTCTGGTTTCATAACAAACTTCAGTGGAGTCAGGGGAACAGTCATATAGTTTTACCACCTAGAGAAACCCTGGTAACAAATTGTGTTCTCAAATACCCAGCTGTTCCCATATAATAAACATACACAAAAAGCCCATCAGGGTACACAGAACTCAGAGCATTTAAATTGTTACAGCAGCACTGTTAAAAATAGACTACTTACAAATAACGATGCCGTACCACAGATTTCCTTAGCAGCAGACAAAGTGGTAGAATCAGATATCTACTGTCTATCCAGACCAATTAAAGCAATTAAAAACTCGGTTTCTGCAAAGAGAAACTGCATAACCTCTGAGAGGCACAGCACACCCTCTGCGCAGATCTAGTGTAGGTCAGATCCTAGTGTATGAATTATTAGGGGGTTACTAATTTCATTAGGAAACTGTTGATTTACACCAATGTGACAGCAGGGGAAGTCTCTCATTTCCCATGGTGCTGCAAACACTTGTGTCCTTCCATTAGCTCTCCTCAATTAGATCCCTCAGCATGGTGAAGGAATTCACTGCGATTCATTGAACTGCATGTAGCCAAGACGCCAACATCTGCTCCTATTCTCAACAGGAGACAACAGCCAAATCCAAAACCTGCTCCCTAGGACCTGCCCTTCCTCAAATGTCACAACAGGAGAGGGAGAGGATCAGCAATAATCTGCCTATCTCCCAACATACCCTGTGTACCCATATAAATCTTCATGAATACCTTGTGATTTGCAGGGAGTGGAAGAAGATGATTTATCATGCTAGTTCATCAGATCAGACACAGACAGGTAGCCTTCGTGCTCTGCCCAGAGTCTTCAGCTGTGAGTCAGTATGCCTGGCCAAACTACAGAACTTTGTTATCAGGTCTTGATTCCTGTAAGTATAAATACTTCCTGAGAGTATCAATATTACTATATAAAGATAGCATGAATATATACATTTATATATAAATAAATAAATTTTTAAAATATTAAAATATAGTCTCATTTAAGTAGAGCCTGCATTAGTTCATTAGATGCAGCTGCATTTCATGTAATTTTGTAAAGGTTTACTTTTTTATAAAAGAAATAAAGAGTATTTGCAAAGAAATAAAAATCTTCCCCTGGTATTTTCTACTACATTACTTCTCAGTTATAAAATACAACAGATACACTCATACATTTACATTTGTATTACCTTTCACATCCCTGTGCACATTTGCCAGTCACCTTACTTGCCTGGAAAAGTTAACCTCAGACTTTTCTCTACTGAAGAAAGAAAAATGTCTTGGAGGATCCTTGTCAGAAGCTAAGGATAAGAATTCTTGTTATTCCCCTTGTGCTTGTCCTCTTGGAAACTCTCTACAGAGAAGTACAAACCCCGCATAATCTCTGCAAGCTTCAGACAAACAACGTTTTCACCAAAATAAGGTGGTGAAAAAACACCTGACTAACCTAAAGCTATTGATGCATTTAGGTTAAATTTGTCAGGCTTTGTTGGCTTAGGAAAAAAACAATCCCTGGGCAACAGATCCTCCCTCTCTATCCCTGTTGCGTCTCATTGTTTGATTCTAAAGTGTCCCAGAAAGTAGGCTCAAACTGATTCTTCTCCCACAGCCAAAAGAGTCATAACACCTAGGTCAAATCCTTCCCACATCAACACAGAGCAGGGATCTGAGCCACAGTTTAGGAGAGCACATTAGCAACTGGGCAGTTTGGAGCAAGGTTCACAATTGCTCCCAGAGAAAATGAGCCATTTGGCATAAACAACTCTATACTTGGCAGCCAGAGGAAACAGGAAAAAAAAAAAAAAAACATGAACTCATGGCCAGTCATCAGGATGTTCATTTCAAGGTAAGAATCCATGTTTAAATCTTTGCCATAGATGACCACTCTAATGTGGAGGCAGATGTCATTTATGCAGCTCTAGTCATGCTCCCATTAGAATTTAAATTGAATTTGTGGTGCCAGATCCTCACATACAAAAACAAAAAATTGGAGGACACTAATTTGAGCCAACAGGGCAATATAAACACTTAACGAAAAATTTGCAGTTATCTACTTGGCTAAACCAGGAGTGTCTGTCTTCTCTGGAGCTCTGGGTGTTTATACCACTTAAACAACTGACCCCTCATTTTCATCTTGGGTCAAAAATATCTCTTAAATAATGGAATAAACCAACATTAGTCTTAGACACGGAAGAGAAAACAATATAATTCCTGATGTTTATAACGTACAGTTCCATATTTCTCTAGTGCTTATTGGGAATGTTAATATTATTCCCTGAGAGCCCTGCTTCACTAATACCAAATGCTTCCCAATGAGTTGCAAGAAGACAATTTGATTTTAGAGGAGTTGCCAACCACTGGCATTTGGCAGAAGATCAGTTTGCTTGTTTGTTGTTAATAAAACACTTGCAGAAGAAAAAGGGAACAAACTGAACCAAGCTGCATGTTAAATCATGTCACTTTACATGGATAGTGCATGCAACTGCTTTAAACATACAATTATAGGGAAATCCCAGAAACAGCAACTTTGACCGACACCTTTATTTTCTTCAAGTACATCTGTCCTTAATATAAAAAGCAACCTTTTCTCCCTTATTACATACTCAAAGACATCAGTAAAACTCAATATCTATCACAGGAGTCCAATTAAACTACAAATCAGTAAGAGACATTTCATTCTCCCTTTAAACACACACATTTAATCAGTCTTCTTTCTATGCAAAAATAAAATCAATTCTTGTGGTGTTTTAGAGAGGCTTTTTGGGTTTGGGGGTTTTTTAGTGGGATTTTTTAATGTAGTTCTACGAGTCACACCATTAATGGAAAAGCGATATCATTGTGAAGTGCAGAAAAGATATGAAATAGTAATGGGGGGTGAAGAGGGGGGCACACCATAGATGGTGGCACCACAGAGAATGTTATGCAGCCAAACTTGCTTTAATTGTATGAAGAGAGAAAAATATAAAATAAAACTATAGAATAGCTCTAAAAATGTTTTCAAATACGAGAAAGGTAGCCTTTAAGCACTAATGAGTTCAAACTCTCCATAAGATATGAGTCCTTGGAGGCAGACTCTCAATACACCACCTTTAATTTTGATGGTATCTTGTTAAGGTCATAGCCTGACATTGAGCTTGCTGTAGTATGATTTCCAGACTTTTAATTCCCATCCCACATTTAGTTATGAAATTTCGACTGATATTTTGCAATTCTGCTTATGAAATTATTTTTAAAAAATTATTTCTTTTATATGTTTTCGTTAATATTCTCATCTGGTTAATATCAGGGCACAAAAGACAGAAAACTAATAAAGCATGAATCTTGTTCTCAAGTTAAGAATAACCTAGAAAATACACTACACATATCTAGTTCATCTTCTCAATTATACTTTTCAGATTATAATAATAGCCTTGATACCACTGTTCAATGCTGAGTCTTCACTGGCAAGGAAAGAGGTATGTAGTGATTGTTGGAGAGGAAGGGAGGAAGATTTCCTAGCATTGGGTAGTTTAATGTATGTCTAGACTGTAAGTCCTTGAAAGCATAATATTGTTCTTAGGAAGAAGGGCTATTCTTATGGTATATAATAACTGGAGGAAGGAAAATAACCCCTGAAAAACCTCACCCAGTGCAATCATACATCTTCCTCCCACCTGTCTTCCTCATACTAAAGAAAAAACAATCTACATGCTAGTACCACAAGCCACAGGTGGAAGTTTTCTAAATGTACCCAAAATATCAAGTGTTCCACTACCTGAAAAAGCAATCTATCAAAGCAGCTTCCACGGGTCAAACAAGCAGGAATCTGGTATTCTCAGTTCTATTCAGGACTCAGCCATCGACTCACCTTGACCCTGGGAAAGTCACCTGAACAAATGAGCAAAACGCTCTGCGACAGCTCACAGCACAGCTTGTGGAGGCCCTGGAAGAATCAATTTTCAGAAATTTGTATGGGCAAAAGCACCTGGAAAATGAGGCCAAAAGAAAGCACAGCAGCAGCACTGTCACATGTGCCAATTCTGATTGCAGAAAGAGCACAAGTCCATTAAGAAAGGGCTTCAGCTCTACTATGCCATCACCACCCATGTGCCTCCAGATGTCAGTTTATCTCTACTTCTACTAACTTTGTAAAGTGATATCAAAAGCATGAGGGGTCAGAGGCCTCTTGCCACAAGGGCGTTTAATAAATAAATCCATAATGTGAAATAAATTGGGAGATCAGTATTAAGTACACAGTTACTAATATTGCCAGCTCCAGAAAAGCACACGTGCATCTCTGCCATTTTTCCACCACCCACACAGCACTTCTGGACCCAACACACAGTAAAACAGACACAGTTGTCTCTGCTCCCAGCAGGCACCAGAAAAGCTTTGCACAGCAGTGGGAATAGTATGGAGAGACTTTCTCAATAAAACACCAAGCACACGCCCTGAAGAAAAACTAGCTGCTAGACAGTCAGGTGCTTCTACCCCAACACCATCTCCTTCCTTCTGTGATCACCGCAATTCAAGGCCACCACGGGACAAAGCATCACCGTGCAGACACAGAACTGGGCACTACCAAGGAGCTCTGCCTCCCTTGTTGTATTGAGGGGAGTCAGCAGGAGTCATGTATGGGAAGCAGGGAATTCCCGCAAGCAAAATGAACCTGTTCTCCAATACCTTTAATGTAAAAAGTCACACAAGGCTGGAAGTGACAGGATTTTAGCAGCACTCACCAAGCCCTCAGTTACCCGTGACACCATTCTGCAGGTCTGGGCAGCTCAGGCAGCAGGAGCAGCCACAGGTCCTCTCTCTAGGAAGGCTCTCAGCACTGTATAGCAGCAGCACTGGCAGGTCTTCTACAGGTCACATGCAGCTAGTCACCGTCAGCAATGTGGAAGCTATGAACAGACTGGGAATCACCCAGACCTCCCTTCTGTCCTCCCCAGTTCAACACCACAACAGCATTTACAGCCTCCTCCAACTCTCGCTCACGGACAGATGTTGCTTCAGTTCTCAGCAAAGGCTCAGCAGCCAGAGCAAATCAAATGCATGTCCAGTTTGCCGCCCTTTACACTCACAAGAAAATAGAGAGTCTCGCAAGCGCTCACACAGTTCTGAGGAGAGACATGCTTCATACAAATGACCAACACGCAACTATTTCTACATACACTGTGTCTTGGTCTTCAGCACGTAAACCCATTGCACACGTCCCAAAGCGTGCCCACAGGAGCCCTCTACTTCTAGTCAGGATCATCTACTCAAAGAAAGAAAGTATTGAGCCAGCATTCACCCTCCCCTTTTTCTCTGTTCTTCAGTTCTACAAATTTTTTACATCCTTTTCCTTCGGAGGGGAGAAGGTAGGGTACATACAGCCTCTACATGAAAATGTGTGACTCTAAAGCAAGCCTCAAAATGACAAGGAGACATAAATGCTCTCTCGTCTGGGGCGGTCAGAAAGTTTAGAGCTGCCATGCTCGTCCACTTTCACAAGCTGCATGTGAAAGGCCTTGCTAGACCACTGCCTCACTCCCCTCCTCCAGTGTGACCTCTGAGCTACTGCACCTGTAAACAACAAATGGTAAGACAAAGCTATCAGGCACATAGTACCACACTGGAATTCTGATGACAAAATTGAAACGGTCAGGTCTAAGGTTTTCAAATTTCCACCTCAGTAAGTTTTCTCTCATCAGAAAAGGAGGTCTCTTCCCATTGTTGTTTCATCCAAACACAAGTCAGCGTGTGCAAGCCATGAGGCTGCCTGAAGAGATTCAACAGGTCCATAATGAGCACAACAGCCAGCGCATTTCTGGGCGGCTGTGTGACACTGAAGGCGGAACCCAACCGAGGTGCAGAGTAACAATAGCCTCTGCAGAAAGGCAGGCAGGTCTCAGAGAAACCTGCCAGCTGCATTGTCCACTGATGGCACTGCACATGGCACCTGATGACAACACAGAGAAGAGTCCAGAAGGACTTCCTGAGTGTTACAGCTACAGATAAGACAGAGTCAAGGACAAAGTACTAGTTCTGTCACAAGTTTTAAAGCTATTAGTTTAAACAGATGCTCAGCATCACTAAATGGAATGATACATCTAAAAGGGCAACCAGCAGCTTTTTAAGCCAAGGTAAAACATGGATTCTACAATAGCTATTATATAAATCTTGCTTCCATTTAGCACCCACGGGGTGCATGAACTGTGTTCCTTTTATTTGTACAGCTCTATTGCTAACAGTAAACACCAAAGATAAGCAATAGTTCATAATCCTTCCCAAAAAAAGAAAAAAACCTATCTTCCTTCTGTGTACTTGACAAAAAAAAAGTAAGCTCCAAGAAGAGATACTCCATTTCACTGTTTTCTTTAGGTTTACTACATTTTAGACATACAGATTAAATCTGTCTTTACAAAGACCTTAGCAATAGCTGCGTCCCTTAAAAGTCAGGTACATTGAAAACTTTCTCCTCTCCCCATTTCTATGAATGGCATCTTGTGGCGATAATACATTTATTCTTATTTTTAATGGACAGCCACACCAGCTTGTTCCAGCTGACAATACATTACTTAACACTGTATAGTGAGGAAGCCTGGAAAATTACATCTGCAGGAACAAAGCATAGAGAAAGCCTGCTTCTGTACAGAACAAGCTCCTGAAGGTTGCATAGGTAAGAGTGATGCACTGCTCACACACTTTTACATCCAGGGAAATGGACGGCATTTGGTTGACCTAGAGTACCAGTCAATCAAAAGTCAGTACAGAGAAAGCAGAGGGAGAGGGGGTGAAATGAAGCTTGAGCTGCTGCAGTCGTTTGCAGAGAGAATTATGGCTGAGAAGATGGTCTGATCTTTTGGGGATGTCTGCCACAAGCTGGCTTGGGGCAGTGCAGTGGGCCATCTTCTGGTGCATGTCACAGAAATCTTTCCTTCTCAGAGGAAAAGGCAGAAGCTCTTAGGCAAAGCATCAACATGTGCACATGTGTGCAACAGAAACAGAACACAGCTGGCCTGCAGGTCAGATCTGGCCCAGTTGCTAACACAGTTGAACCTCTAAGTTACATTACTCATAGCTCATGCCTATGTTTCTAATGCCCTTCCTATCTCTGATTACAGTATTCATTCTAAAAAATCCATGCATTAATACCACCAAATTGCAACTCAGTTCAGACCTAAAGATAATCTTTTCTCTCTGAAAGCTTCTTGTTAGCGCTCTGCTGTATTATCTGGGGCTGTGTGCTTCATTACAAATTGCTATCACACGTGCCACAACCACACATTCAAGGTTGAAATGTACAGAAATAAGAGACAACAGATCAGAAGAATAAAAGAAAAAGCTGTTAGGTATCTGGTCAGCGTGTTTGCCCTCCCCCACTCAGACAGTTTGCTGCTTTTGACCGATTTATGAGGACCCACAAAACCCCTGCCACACAGGCAGCTGTACGCCATGGCAGTAAGTCAGATACCAGCGCCTGAAATCCACAGAAATCTAATGACTGATGGCCACCAACTCCAGTAAGTCTTGGATCAAGCCCAACACCCAGGTCTCATTAAACTCATCTTTATATAAAAATCAATAGCCCTTTTACCTCCTCCTTCAGCTGGGAGGGAAACAACGGAAGCAGTTCTACAATCAGAATTACATCTTACACAGGCTAAGAGAGTAAAGAGCTCCACAATGAAATTAATCAAAGTGAAGGAGTTATAACAGGCTTAAAAATGAGAGCACATTAATAATTGCTCCCTTGTGGTAAACAGAGCTAGTAATCAAGCACAGGTCCAGCAGAACCCACCCACAGCTGAAGCAGAATTAGCTCTGTAGCCCCATGAATGAGCAAGTGATTGGCCTGGACAGTCACAGGTGAGGGTGGAAAGGCTCTGTAGAAATTCAATTCATCCATCAAAAACTCAGAAGAGAAAGACACTCTTCTCTTAGAAAAGAGATCACATTTGTTGGTCATTCCAGAGCGAAGATCAGGTTTCTGTGTCCACCATCAAGAAGACGTTTTGCACTGCCAGCACCAAGAATAGCAAGCATGATGTGACAGCCCCGAAAGCAATCTTTTCTCACTATGACTCCAGGCCTAGTACAGGATCCCAGTCTTTAGCTGGAATGATTCTATGATTCTTCAGAACAACCCATTTATGAAGACCAATTGATAAGTGTCCAGTCTCCCTTTTCTGTTCCTGTGACAAAAATGTATTCTGACAGCTCTTTCCTGCCTTTGTCTTGGGTCAGGAAATTTGCCCAAAGAAAACTCGCTCTCCTACTGACCTTTTTTTGTCAGCTTGGTAGCCTGCGATACCATGATGCCTTTTGAAATTTAAACAGAAAAAGCAAAACAAGTGAGTTTTCATCTCTATTCAAAGTTATAATTTGTCAGTGAACTATTTTCAGAATCTTCAAGCTAAAGCACTGAAGTGGAAGGGGAGAAAACAAAGCAGGACTTGCTCTATGTGACTTTTTCACGGGACGTTTTGGTTATACAGGAACATGCAATACCTTCTCCTTTCTCCATCCTCCCATGAGCAGTCAGTATATGAATTTTAAATCCTGACTGTATTTACCTTCAGAAGCCCCTTGGAGGTAGCTGTCTGTCTTTCACTGACAGGTAAGTGATACCACAGACAATCTGGCTTTCTCAAAGCCAAACAGCGAGTCTGCAGCTCAGCACTGCGTAAGACTGACTTCTGATTTTATTTATCTACCAGTTTAAGAATTTTTGAATTAATTTTTAAAAATATATTCATTTAAAAATAAATAGTTGGATGAGAAGAAAGGAAGAAATGGAAGATTATGGAGGGGAAAAAAAAAACCAAGAGGCTAAAAAAACCACTATTGAATTTGCTGGAGTCTTTACAGCAAGGCCCCTCATGCACTCTTTAACCAGCCCCAGAACACAAGACTTGAAGTGACAATGTACCCATGTTGACAAAAAATGGTAGAACTGCTAGATAAGCACTCACACAGCTGACCTTCCAAATGAATGACAAGCTACTAGGAGCAATGTCAGCTGGAACCCAAAAGGTTCTTGCTCTAAGGATGATGCTTGGAATTCAAATTGCACAAACATCTCTACACAACCTGAGCCACTTAATACAGTCAAGTCTCAGAGGGACATCTGGGTTCCCTGCACAGCCCAAGGAAAGAAACAGCAACTCCAGTGCAGCCTGTTAAGGCAACTTCCCTGTCTGACCACCCAAGAGCCACTCCGGCAGTCACACTCCCACCACCCCAGACTTTCACTGCTGGGACCAAAGTGCCTCCACAGCAGGCAGCTCCAGTGACCCCCTCTGGACTCCGTACATCCCAGACTATTGAGCCCATAGACCTTAGGGGTGTCATCCTGTTGAGTCCAGTCACCTGGCCACAGGTCAGGCTTTGTCATGCAAAGGGCCGGCACCAGTTCACAGCCCCTTTCCTGGGGCTCCCACCATGTCCCCCACCCAGGGCACAACCTGCAGCTCCCCCTGCAGCTGCACACCCAGCTACCTGTTCTAAGGGTATTTCTCAACAGCCCTATTTGAGGTGGGATGAATCTTCCTTTTCATTTCCCCGTCATCTGCAGAAGAAAGCCCTAAATTACTAGTCAAATGTCTACCTAGATTCTCAGACAGCTTTAGTTACACAGAATTAACTTAAGTTGAAGGTTTAATGCTGATGAGAAAAAAAATTGCTCCACAGATACCGCAGTCCCTGTTAAGTCAAGCATCTCCTTTTCAAGAAAAGCAACTTCTTGATTTGAAAAAAAAAAAAAAATTGCACCACAGCACACACACACCAATAAAAAAAAAAAAATTTTTTTTTTAAAAAAAAAAAAACTGGATAACAGGCAAAACTCAGTTTTAAGGTCTAAACAGAAAGCGATTTTGGTCTGAGTAACTCCTCCCCCCAAAGCAGTTTTCAGACTTAGAGCCAGAACATTAAAATAAAGGTCTGGGCCAATTATAAATATGACGTAAAGCATTGAGTTTCCTTGCTCTTCAGAGATTTTACTTATTACCTGAATTGCCTTATTTGCCAGATTCACATTATGAAGATTTTCAAAACACCACTTTGTTCTTAAGTGATAAAAAAAGCAATCACTATAAACAAAATGCTCAAGTGTTGTTTCACCTACTGACTAAGATTAGATGCCAATTTAGATCATAGAAAGCTGTAACACTTCCATTTCTGTGTACTATGATATTTTTACTAGGTTGCAAATATTACCTACATAATTCTCTCTTTATTTTTTAAACCATACAAGTATCTTTTGTCATATTTATGTGATACCTTGAACAAAGCTTTTCAAACTAAGCTACTGGAGCTTGTTCACACTACACTTTGTCTTGCTTCTGTCATTTTTATGTTGCCCTTCTAGCACAGCTGAGATCAGGTGTCCCAATTCAAATGCATAACTGTGATCCTTGAAGAAGGGTTTCCATAAAACAGGGTTAAACAAAACAGAAAGCAGGTAAGAATTATACTGCTCCCTTTTTTCTGCACACAGGACAGGAAAGTCATGGCAGAGAAATTTATCCAAGAAAAAATATCTCCAGGTAATTGTCAGTTTGAAGACATTATCATATTTTACAACAGTACTGGCTTCAGGCCTCAAAAATAAGTAAAAGACTCTTTGAACAAGACATAGGGAAAAACTATCTTTGACAATAAATCAGCACAGGAACGTGCCCAAAGTGCTAACATACAGTGCCCACGCAGAGGTAGCATTTTTACAGATCAAATTTCTTAAATGAAAACAGTACTTCTAAAGCTCAGTCTTTCATGGCTAGGAATAGAAATTCTCTATTGGGAAATCCTTTTAGAAATTAATTTTAAAATCAAAAGCCCAGATTGGACAGAGTAGCTTTGTTATGGGGGAGGGAACAAAAAAAAGAAAAAAAAAGCTGGAAAACCGATAGTCTTTTAACATCTTTCCTGTTCTTCAAAACCTATGTAACTACAGTTGACTTTAGAGTAAGCATTTGAATTTTACATAAAAAACAGTGACCAAGAATCTGGTACATAAGGCAGGTACTCTGACACCAGCACCCCTTGCAATATCAACAATCATTCTTTGGTTGGCAGCATTTGCCACTGCAAACCCCAAACCCTTGCTATAGTCTACTCTGACGGCACTATGGAGGCAGCCTTTTTTAGCTGCACAGGTACACAGTTGATAAAAAAGCAAACCATTTATCTCCCTTGCCTGTAAGGCCTCATGAATTGCTTATATGGCACTGCCAGCATCTTCAGAAGGATGCTGTAACAGCACTCAGACTCTCTCCAGATAGCCACAGTGAATCAATGCTTATGCCCCAAGGAAAGTCAGTGACAAGTAGGTTCCTAAATCCCAAAGCAAGTTTTGTAAAAATTCTGTCCGTAAAAATCAATCAAGAAATTGTATTGGATAAGTTCAGGAAGTCAAGCTTGCTTTGAGCAGCAAACAGCACGGGGAAGGCAGAAGTTTGCCAGCTATGCTGAGGTGAGTTTTCCTGGCAGAGATAGCTTGCCTCAATCTTAAAAAGAGCTATCTCTCTATTTTTTTTGCCTTTGTTGGAGCCACAAGGTGCTCTAGCTGTATTTACAGAGTAGCTGGGGGCTGGGAGCAAAAATGCTTTTGGCTTAGGTGCTTATCCATAGCGGTGCTCTAGAGAAATATCGTGGTGAACATCAAACACATCTGCTGGCACAGACACTTCCTCTACTGTGCTGCAGTGCTTCTGACACTGCCTGTATCACTGTCGTATCCCAGTGCCTCCCAGCAGTGCACTAAGTGCTGCAGCTAATATCAGATGCTCAGTTTATTCTCTCTTCCCTGAGGGAGAAGCATATGCACAGCAGTATGCATTGTTTTCAGGAACAGCTTTTAAACAGGTACAAACAGCTTCTGCTGCAAATCGTGTGCCCTGAATGAAAGGTGCTCAGGCACATCATGTTCAATAAAAGTTCATTTCACAGACTAGGACCAATATCCTCCTCTTTCTCCCATTAAAACAGTCTCTTCTGCAAAGAATGCCTTTATCCTTTTGCAGCAGTATTCTACTGAACTGAACGCCAAATCACAGAACAGTTTAGGTT
Source organism: Callaeas wilsoni (assembly GCA_013398955.1). Lineage (NCBI taxonomy): Eukaryota > Metazoa > Chordata > Aves > Passeriformes > Callaeidae > Callaeas > Callaeas wilsoni. The sequence continues at coordinate 195,324 of VWPU01008913.1, forward strand.
GGAGAAGACCTCAGATCATCCAGTCCAACCATTAACCCAGCACTGCTACATCTACATGTTTCTAAAATGCCTCCAGGGATGGCGACACAACCACTTCCCTGGGCATGAACCATTCATCAACCACTGTCCTACCATAAATGTCCTTGGAAGTTTTTACAACATACACAAGTGCTGAATTACACCATGACTGTACAGCTAGATCATTCACTCACGCTTGTGAAGTATTTTGGAATTCCTGCATGAGAGGAACTATCAGTTTATTATCCAATATAGGATATCAGCCTTTGTTTCTTCTCTATTTTGCAGACTCCCTCACTCCCTCATTTTCATGTCACCTGCAACAAAAGCTTATACTCTTCTTGAACTAGAAAAACTCTCTTCCAGTTCCTTAGCAATACTCTGCTTCTTACTGCAATTTGGCTTCCTCACCAAGGAGGAGTACACATCTTTATCATTACATCCAGTTCCTGAAACAGGTCTGCCTAGAGTATTTGATAAAATCTGAATGAAATTGCCTGGATAGTAATGTTATTATGAAAATGCCATGTATCTAGGGAATGATACTGTAAAGTTTGCTTAATAGCTTGTGCACTTGATGCACAGAAAACACTTCCTCCAAAGAAATGAGCAAAACCAAATTAAACAATTCCAGTAACATCGGAACAAAGAATTAGATTTTTCAATGCAGAACTTTTGCATAGGACAAGAATGGTCTCCAGAGGTGAATAAGGGTTTTGTTATTCTTTTTTGAGAAGTCATCAAAATCTACAGCCCTTAATAATAAAAATTCTTTTCACAGACCAATTTTTTCTGTATTGAAAAAAGAAAAAAACCCCTCAAGATCAATTTAAAAAAGAATCCTAAAGAGAGGGCATTAAAAAAATCCTCATCTGTTCTGCTCAAAAAGAGCTCTCCTCTAATTCCCCAGTGGACCTACAAACAGCAACTGATAAAACAATTCCTAACTCTCCACCTGTTGATGCAGCTTTCTTCTCCATGAAGAATTAAGAGTGCACACTACTAGCAGAAAAAAAAAAAGTTACAAGAAAAGAGACAACAGCATCCCTGTAGTCTTAATACTATTTCAGATTTTCAACAATAAAAAGTCTTCTAAGTGCCAGAAAGTCACATTTGAGTCCCATATGTAGGTCAGAGACTAAATTTTAATTGCTAATTTATTTTAGAACAGTTTGAGATTTGATACAACTTCACACAAAAAAGTTTCCAAAGAAGCACATCTGCCATCTCTACTGTGCTGGTGGCCTGAGATGCTGTGAGTGCTAGAAGCACTGTCAGCACAGGAACCTAGAGATCCTGGAGGTCCAGAGCTCAGCCCCCAAGCTGTTAAGTCCAAAGTCACTGGGCAAGTTCTGGTGACAAGCAGATGTTTTAAACTGTAGGGGTCCAGCATGAATAACCATTTTATTTCCATGGATGAAAAAACAAGTCCAAGGTGCATAACATGTTGTGCTTATCACAGTGGTCTTCTATAGAATGAGCACCTCCAAGTCTCAGCTGAGGATTTTTCTTGAGAGTTGTGGCAGGGGAAAGTGTCAGCCAACACAAACAGGACAGTGGAAAGGATGAAGATATGCAAGGAGAAAAGATTCTGCTTGGATTTTGGTGAGTGCACTATAGGAATGGGATAGAAGTAACTCAGAAACACTACAACCAAACAGAACAATTCCCAGGGGAAACATCTATCCCGAATTAAAATTCTTCTACTGTATTCACTTCAGATTGTCTATCTTCCTGTCTATCAAAGAGCTAGGGTGATTTCAGAAATGCTTAACACATAGAGAAGTAATATCCCTATGTAAATAATAGAAATACTTTTCTTGCAAGAAATATTCAAAATCCCAAACATCTGCAAAATGCTAGCACAGATTTACACATATCTTTTAGTTCTGATAGCATGACAATCCACTTTGAATTGGCTCCCATGGTAACCGCAACATTAAGGTCCCCTGAGAGTCATCTCTCACAAACACACATACACAGAGGATTGGAAGGGCTCTCTGCAGAGACAGAACACAAACTTATCCAGTGCAGCGAGCTTCTCCATAGCATCTGCCTTCCAGCTAACAGAATTCAAAAAGACACCCTTTCTTTCCCTCAGGAAAGGGATTCAGCTGTCATCTCCAAGACTGGAGCAAGCACTTCTCTTTAGGAACTGACCCTTGCTCCCCTCTTCCTTCACACACCAATATTGCCTAACTGTAACACATGTACTTAAATCATTTCACTCAGCAGCATTTTGTTCTTCAGCAAGGCCCAGCTTTGTGATTTTTCTAGTTGGTTTGGTGGAAGCCCAAGGAAGCCAGGAAACAAAGCTCTCAGTCAACTGGAGAGCTGGCTGCTCCAGAGAGACACTGCAGTGTGGTCAGCCCGACACTTGCAAACAAGTCCACGTCTTTCTCCACTCGGCCTGCTAGCACCTGCATTTCATGCAGGACTCGGTCTAATCAGAACTCAGAGGTTCCCAAGAAAGGGAGCTGATTTAAAAACAAAGCAACAAAACAAAGTTATGCTGTCAGTACCTTTCTGACCTCTAGTTTGCTGTGGTATGCAAATGATGACAGACATCATAGATTTTTAATGGGAAATGATCTCTTTGTTTAAGGTACATTTATCATCCTTTTCTTAGGATACCCTTAAAAATTTAGATAAACAGTCCTAAAAGAGGCACTTTCACAACATCCCACTGACAGGCACAATTCCATCAGCATCCCTCCTTTCCAGCATGCCATAATTTATCAAGTGTCATAATTTGCAAACTCAGCCTCTAGCAAAACAGAAGGAGGCAGGAAAGTAGTTTGAGTGAGACCTACAGCAATGAGAAGGAAGTGTTTTTCAAGAGAAGGACCAGAAAGTGATGGTTCACTCTTTGCTCTAAAGGAGGTTGTGTCTCTTGGCAAATCAAACCCTTTTGCTCATCTTCCAAACCTATTTTGACCGAGCTTCCAACTGCTAAGTAAGAGGCAGGAAACAGCAAATTAATTATAGTATCACTAAAACGACAGCAGCCTAATACAGCTTTTGTTTAAGGTTTCTGTTGAAAATAAGGGGTTTTCTAAAGTTATACTTTATAGAATGTTTATAGAACTTCAATTACTTGTAGATAACAAGCAATGCACACTGTCTAATGAGAATAACTATGAACACTACTCTTCCTTCGGGAAAGTATCTTCAAGTCAATGAGCCAGAGACACTTGCGCAAGCAACAGGTATTTTTGATTCAGCTTCTCAAAAGTGAGAAACAGAAGAGAATTTAAAATTCCTGCCCATTTGGCAGAGCACACTGCTCTGCCTCCCATTCTCTTGGAGACACGACATGTTAATTGACAAAGTGAATTCAAGTCCTAAACATATCTGCTATTTTACATCTGGTTCCTGTTATTTTAACCTCAGAAGCAAACTGAAAAAAAGAAAAATTCCTATTACTGCTGATTGCTTATACTTTCCTAAAATTCTCTTCCTTTGTTCTATCAGCCAGGTTATTTAGAGAATATTACCTTAATCCAACAAAGAACTTAAGAATATTAATATTTTCAGTGAAGGCAAAGGCTTTAATAGATCAAGATGCTTTATTTATTAGATTTCATCAGCTCTTGCTTCATATTCTAACTATTCCACTGAAATACCCTTACAGTTTCATTATTCTGCCTGTTGTATTAGTGATAAGTCAGGTATGGAGCACGTACGCTCCACTTGGGAATTCACATCTACCTTCTAGGGACAACTTTTCATACAGCAACCTCTAGATTCTTCTTCCTCTAAACTTTTACCACAGTTACTAACAACTGACACTAGGCCAGCTGCCTCCGAAGAACAAGCGGTCAGAGTGCACACCCAACATCCTGTCTGCCTTGGGAGCAACCAGAAAACTAACAGGACAACAGTTCTACGGACAACAGCCAGTCAGCTGTTGCTCTTTCACCTTAGCACAGTCATGACTGCCCAACGCTAAACCCACCATCAGATAAGACAAGACAGGACCAGGCCCTCCTCAGTTACAGCACCGCAGTCCTCCTCCCTGCACTGGGCTGTGCTCCTCGCGTGCAACTTTGTATGGCCACAGACTCAGCCAGTGCAGCTACAGAGCAAGACCTGCAAGCCAGTTAATGAGCTTGCAAGGCCGTGTCAGTCGCTAACATAAGCACTGCTCAGGGAAACTCCTACTGCTTCATTTGTCATCTCTTGTGTTGCTCGGTAGAACATCACATGAAGTAGGAACCAATGGCATCATCATTGCAACACTCAAGAATTCAGGAAAAATGCACGGTTAAGACAGAAGGGTTGTTCCTGAATCGTTGCTTGCTTGCTGTGTTTGACATCAGCTGTCAGTACTTCCCTTGCTCTACTCTATTCTTGCTCCATCCCATACCAGTTACCCAGCAGGCAGCCCAGGAAACATTACCTCTGAAACACAGACAGGAGAAAAGGGGAGAGGAAGAGATACTACAAACTCCCCTGGCACCTTCTTTCTCAAGCTCCTATTGCAATACCTCCACAGTAGCTTCTGCCTCTTGACCTCCTTCAAAAATGAAAAAGCAAGCACAACCTTTGTCTGCAGGCATCAAGGAAATGAACAATCTCAAAGCTAAGAGAAGCAAGAGGCACCTTCATTTGGGAAGTCCCTGCAGTCAATCCTATGGGAGAGACACCAGAGCTAGCACTAGACAGCTGCTACCACCTCCTCCTAAGAGGCACATTCTACTTAAGACGTGGCTGTGGCAGGTTCCAGGCACCAGTGCAAGCCACCACTGCGCAAAGCAGAGACCCTTCCTTCCTTTCCTGCACCTCACTCCTGCTCTCCCAGAAATACTCCCTCGTGAGGCTGCTTGTGTGTTCCTGTTCTGTTAAAATCAGCATCTTCCCCAGAACAGAACTCCACAGAAAACGGCCTAAAGAAAGAGTCAGCAATTAGCAGGAGTGGGGAAATCTGCCCCATAGAAAATCTGAAGAGGAACTGCAAGTCCATAAGTCAGCAGCAACACACAGCTATCCCTAAAGCTAACATCTGCCTCTTCGCAAAGTTCTCAGGTTCCCCTACTACATTTTCCTTTACAAAATTGTACAAAGGACCTTATTTTCTCACGAGCAAAAGAAAAAGGAACCCAGAAATTGAGGAAGCATATCAGTGCAAAAATATTTCAGTGAGTATCTTTGGACTACTGATACAGAATTCAGGTATTGATGGCAGAGTGACAAGGTCCCAAAATATATCAGTACTCTTCAGAAAGCAGGAAGGCAATATTTATTCCATCTTGTTCATTTAATCCTAAACAAGAGCAGGTACTTTAAGTGAACAAGATATTTTTCAAGCATTTCCTAAAGTAATAGCAATAAAACATCAGATAAGGAAAAATTTTTACATTAAATGGGGAAAAAACAAAACAAACTCAACCAACAGCCTGGACTTCCCAGCAAAAAGATTAATGTATGTAAGGGTGATGGTGGGAGAGAGGTCAAGAAATGCGATGTCACATACTGCAAAGAAGAAAAACTATTGCAGATTTAATACAGTACAAGATTTTTCTTGAAAACCTATCAGATTATGAAAGCCTGACCATCTTCCTTCATGACCATTCTTCTCTGTGATGCAAGAGGGAACATGGGGGAGGGCAGACTACAACACCCCATTGTCTCCTAGCAAGGCTGCATTTTCCTTTCCAGGACTGTATCCCAAATCCACAGTAACATGTCCTGCAGTTTATTAGCCCCTTCTCATCCCAAAACACCAAATCCAAACTGTAATTCCACACTTCACCAAAGCAAAGGATAACAAAGTCTGTACTCCTGTGTGTCCCACAAAGCTTGCATTGGAGCAGACCAGTCTACACGAGCAAACGTGAATCCTGCAATTCCTGAACTGTTTGACTGGCCTCAGCACTGGACTATACGTTGTCTATTGTTCCATGGCCATACAAGACAGTAGCTTGAAAAAAAGGAAAGTGTTGGCTGACATCCATGAAAAACAGAGAACATTGTTTATCACAAGGCAAGAGGGAGAACTTTATTCAAGGCAGTGCAAGAAAGTCATCACCACTTACCAACACAGCTTACAAGCTTCCTCAATTAAGACACACAGACTGATCCTCCTGCGAGTTTTGAATAAGAAAATGTTTTCCCCACTTTTATGCCAGACCAAAATCGAAAATTACTCATCTTTACCACTGAAGCAAGAAAACACAGTTACAATGCTGACAAAAATGTTGCTTTAGCATTTCAAGTAACTGCAGCCTCAGATCTCTTCCTTTCAGCCAAGATTGTATTTTGAAAAAAGGGAGGAGGGAGAAAACAGTAATATCATACACTCACAAAACATATTCAGAAGGAGAGTCAAACTTTGAGTCTCTCATGTCCAAAATATACAAGGACACTGGCACCTATTAGATTTTCTATGCTGCCACCACTGCAGTAAGGTCAACTCTTTCACAAAGCTAAAGGATGCCAGGAGGTTACTTGAGTGAAAAGGTGGGACCCCCACCTTCTGACAAATTTGATTAAAATTGGCTGACAAACATTACCAGCATGTGGCAATTGTCTGCATATGCCTGACAACCTCACAAAAAGCATGATCATGGAAGCTCATTCTTTCAAGCATAGTTTCCCAAGGAAATAGGTGAGGGAAAGGCATTTTCACTGGCACTCCAAGCAAAAACAGAGTTTAATCTGGCACCCTTCACAATTACTCAATTAGTTTCCAATTCAAGAACAGAAAAGAACAAATTAATTGACCATCAAAGTCTTAGAACAAGTCTGGTACTGTGCCATCAAATGGAAATGAGGGGAATGAGGCTACAAACAGCCATGCTGCAAGCGTCCAAAGCTGCCCTCTGCCAACACCTTCCCCATGGGACACCTTTGGTTCTCATCAAAAGAGCCAACAGAGTGATTGCAAGACAGACAGTAGATTTGAATGCACGCACCAAGTGAATTTCCAGTAGTCAAAACACACACACACAACCAGTGAGCTGATATAGCCACACTCACAGATCAGACTACCAAGGGGTCTGGCCTACAGAAACATAAACCAAAGCACAAATCAGTACTGTGACATGTTAAACAAAAGAGGATGGACAAAAGCCACAAGAACGCTGCATCTCGAAATTCATCTTTCCACAGGAGGTTAATCAGAATGAGTGAGCGAGTGAGCGTGTTCACTTCTGTGTGTACAATATTCCCCCAATGGTTTGTCATTACAGCAAGAACCCAAGCCTTTAAATACAGATCTGCCTAAGAAGCTGAACACTTCAGAGAGCAAAATTAACTTAAGAGGTTAGCTTCCCTTCCAAAAGAATTGTAGACAATTACCTACAGAAGTCAAAATCAGGCCAACATTTAGGGGCCACAAGGGGAATAATACGATTGCAAAGGAAAAAAGCAAACAATGGCAAGGTGCTCATATTTGTTGGAGTCATACACATGGTGGTATTCATAATGATACTAATTTTGAGTTCTGCTTTATAAGGCGTATTCCTAAAAGGAACTTATTTTCTAATTATGAGCTCCAGTGATCATGCACATTAAACAATGAAAACAAATGGCAGTAGATATGAATGTTGTGACAGTCCCATTATCTCTCAAGCAATGCATGAGGATAAGCTGTTAGCCATCCTCATAGGCAAAATTCACTCGAAATGTCACTCCTAGCAAAATTCCTACAGCTGTCACTTTACTCTCCCTCTATCCATACCAGAAGGTAGCAATTAGACAAAACCGAACTTAAGACAAAAATTCTTATTTACCAAGAATATTTATAGTTTAGAAATCATGTCTTTAAAATGGTCTTGCTATTTTTTTAATTCAAAAACCCAAAACAAACACCGTCAAAAGTAATTGGGAAATGACTGGAATTTTTTCCTTCCTGATGCTGAACTTCTCAGGGATTCCCTGCTCACTGCCCTCCTTTAACATGCAGGGGAAGTAAAGACTTCATCTTCTAGGTTACATGTTCATCAGCACACGAGGTATTGCTATTTTCCCACAGAGCACTTAATGCTTCTAACAGTCCTTCATTACCTCCCCAGGAGCCTTCATTGGCAAACACAGCAGCACTGCAGTGCTCAGATGAAAGGCTTTGAGAAATATCTTCTAGATGTCACCTCTGGGTTCAGCTAAGTCCACGAGCAAAAGCAGAAGCTTGATGCTCAAGAGCAGCAATACACAGCTCCTCAGACTGAGTGTTATTTCATATTTTGTCTAGATGCATTAAGCAAGAACAAGAGACACACCATAGTTTCCACAGACTCACAGCTTTAACCTTGCAGCAGATGAATTTCAAAGCCAAATGATATAACTGAGAGCAAGAAAACACTATCTGATTTCAAAGCAGCAGGAAAGGAATAGATGTGCAGCCTATGGTGAAGTTACAACACTCCTCCGTAAGACAAGACTCCTTGTAAGGAGCTAAGTTGGGGCTGTTTAGCATGGAGAAGATTGCATGGAGACCTCACATCAACCTTCCCATATCTGAAGGGGACCTATAGGGAAGCCAGAGAAGGACTCTCCGTCAGGAGCTGTAGTGGCAGGACACAGAGTATTGGGTACAAATTGAAAGGAGAAATTTAGCTTAGATGTCAGGAAGAAATTCTTTACTGTAGGGATGGTGAGGCACGGGAACAGGTTGCCCAGAGAAGCCATGAATGCCTCAACCCCGGCAGTGTTCAAAGCCAGGCTGGATGGAGCTCTGAATAACCCGGTCTAGTGAGAAGTGTCCCTGCCCATGGCAGAGGCAGGTTGGGACTAGACGATCTTTAAGGTCCATTCCAACCCTAACATTCTATGATTCAGAAAACCACATTACATAATGGTTTTGTGCCTCCTGCATTATTGCCCTCCCAGCATCACAAGTGATTCCAGACAGACATCAAGCCTACAAACAGAACAAAAGCCCAGAAGTCCCATAGGAGGCAATACATACTGTTCTATACGTGGCATAACCCATAGGCATTCCTTAATGTGGCTTTTAGCTTAAACATGCAATAACTTTCACAATCCCATCAACACAGGGCTGAAAGAAAAAATAAAAGCGCTACAAGACTACTCAGAGAAATCACTTAGACTTCTCCCAGGACAAATACAAGGACAATATCTGGAAGACATTCAAGTTATCCCCATGCAGTGTAAGCGAGAGACTTGCACTGGGAGCAGAGCAGCTCATTTGAATTAGGGAAGCAGAACTGCTCGGTTACCCCTCAATATCCTAAGAAGTCTTCCAGTGATTACACAGAATAGATGTTCAAGGACAATAATATGTGATGAAAGAATATTCAGATACAAGACTGTAACTCTTTTTGCATTCTATGCGTTGTTCCATTTTCTTGTCAGGGGTAAAAGGATGCAAGCTGGCCCTCACCTTACTCTGAATTCCTGAATAGACACAAATAGCAGTAATACGTATGTACACTGAAAAATGGCATCCCAATGCTGATTCATACGGAAGCTAGGACAGACAATGACACATTCTATACAACGCATTTTAAAAGTTTTGAATGAGACATCCAATTTATATTTCTTTTAATAAAAATAGATCTGCTTTATTCACAATTGCTGCTATTCCTAAGTTCCTGGAGTTCGTAAGAAATGCAAATTCATGGAAAAAAATGCATTATTCATTTTCAGAGTGTGAATGAAGATATTTGCATAGAATCACAGTCAAAGAATGAGTAACGGTTGGAAGGTACCACAGTGAGTAATTTAGTCCAATATCCCTGCTCAAGCAGCTCTGTCCTAGAGTATATTGCACAGGATTGTATCCAGACAGCTCTTGAGCGTCTCTAGTGAGGGAGACTCTACAGCCTCTCTGGGCAACCTGTTTCAATGCAGTCACTCAAACAGTTAAGTTCTTCCTCACGTTCACTTGAAAATTCCTGTGCATCAGTTTCTGCCCATTGTTGTATGACCTGTTGGTTGGCACCACTGAGAAGGGCCTGGCTCCATCCTCTTGAGACCTTCCCTTCAGGTACTTATTAAACACTGAGGAGGTCTCCTCTTACTCATCTGTTCTTAACGATGAACAGCCCCAGCTCCCTCAGTCTTTCCTAAGAGAGATGGTGCACTCTCCCGATCATCTTTGCGGCCTTCCTCTGGATCCATTCCAGGAGTTCCATGTTTCTCTTGTCCTGAGGAGCCCAGAACTGGACACAGAACTCCAGATGTGGCTCACCAAGGCTGAGACGGGCAGGATCACCTCCCTCGACCTGCTGGCAATGCTGTTCCTAATGCATCCCAGGACACCATTGGTCTTCTTGGCCACAAGGGCACTGCTGGTCATGGACAGCTTGTTGTCCACCAGGACTCCTGGGTCCTTGTCCACTGAGCTGCTTCCCAGCACATCAGTCCCCAGCCTGTGCTGGCGCAGGGGGTTACTCCTTCCCAGGTGCAGGACTCTGCACTTGCCTTTGTTGAATTTCAGAAGGTCCCTGTCAGTGTCCTTCTGCAGGGCTGCACCATCCCAGCTTCGTGTCTGCAGGGAACTTGCTGAGGAGGCTCTTCTACCCTTTCATCAAGTCATTGGTGAATTGAGTTAAACAATACTGGGCAAGTATTGACTCTCGGGGGACACCACCAGTGACAGGCCTCCAACTCGACCCTGTGCCACTGATTACAAACCTCCGGGATCTGCCGTTCAGCCAGTTCTCAATCCACCTCACTGTCCACTCATCTGGCCCACACTTCCTGAGTTTGTCTCTCACAACATCCTCCTAGATAGTGCTGAAAGTCTTGCTGAAGTCAAGGCAGACAGTATCCACTGCTGTCTCCTCATCTATCCAGGTAGTAGTTGTTTCATTGTAGACGGCAATCAGGTTGGACAAGCATGATTTAGCCTAAGTGAATCCATTCTCTCTGCTCCTGATCAAGTTCTTGCCATCCACGTGGACAGCGATGGCCTCCAGAATGAGGCGCTCCATCACCTTTCCAGGGACTGAGGTAAGGCAGACTGGCCAGTAGCTCCATGGGTCCTCCTTGCCCTTTTTGAAGACTGGGCACGACATTGCTTTCTTGCAGTCTTCAGACACCTTTCCTGATCTCCACAAACTTTCAAGGATGATCATGAGTAGCCTGGCTATGGTACCCTCCAGCTCTCTCAGCACTCATGGATGCATCCCACGAGGGCCCATGGACTTGTGAATGTCAAGTCTGCCTAGGTGTTCTCTAACCCAATCCTCCCTGACCAAAGGAAAGTCTTCCTTCCAGCGTTCCCTTAACTCTGGTCTCTGGGTCAGAGATTCCTGAGGGCTGATCTTGTCAATGAAGACTGATGCAAAGAAAGTGTTCGGTATCTCTGACTTCTCTGTGTCTTCTGTAACCAGGGTCCCATTTAGTAACAGGCCCACATTACCCTTACTTTTTCTTCTTATTGATGTATTTGAAGAAGCCTCTCTTGTTGTCCTTGACATCCTTGGCCAGATTTCATTCCAGATGGACCTTGGCCTTCCTTGTCTCATTTCTACTACTCTGACAACCTCTTTATATTCATTCCAAGTGGCCGGACCCTGCTTCTATCTCCTGTGTGTTTTGTGCTTGCACTTGAGTAATGACAATTCTTTCTTTTCATCCACACAGGTTTCTTGCACCCTTTGCCCAATTTTTTTGCTCATCGAGATGCATTCCTCAAGGAAACAATCCTTGAATATCAACAAACTCTCTCTGTTTGTGAGAAGCAGGGTCTCTCTTTAAAACACAGACTCGGAAACATCTATTAATTAATTAAAAATACCTTTTCTGGAAAGTATTTCCATCACCTTCAATTACCAGTCATTAGACTGACTTGGAAGTGAGTTCAGCTACTGCCAATAACATGAAAAATTAACCACAGGATCTACTCATTACACAATAGCATTGACTGACATCATGCATCAAGTGAAATATTTTGACACTCCCAACATATAAAAATTTCTTTTACTATCTGAGCACACAAGTGTAGCCTAGCAACAGCCAGAGCCAGCACCCTCTTTCCCATACATCTGACCCCAATAAAGCACATCTTTTGTCCCAAGCCCTAACAGGTTTTCCTGGCAGAAATTAGTAAAAGATTAGTGCTCCCAAGAAAACTATGAACTACACACAAATACAAACACATTAAAAGGTTTTGCAAATTTAGTTTTCAGTGTAATCTCTGGTTGCTCAGTGTACAGAACCAAAACCCTGCTTAGCTCCAGAAATGTCTAGTGGCGCTTCATTTCAAGTCCAGGATTGTCATCCTGCTTTTTGTCTTATTTCCTCCACTCGGGATCCTGAGCTCCATCTCACGGTCACTGCGACCAAGGCTGTACCCAGCTTTTACATCCTCAATCTTCCTTGGTTTTAGGTACGTATGGAAGCAGAACACACTTTTGCCCCATACACTGCTTGTTCACAGCACTTGCATTGTCCTCCCAGCTCACATGAGCACCACCAACCTTACACAAGTTATTCCCATCAACCACAAACAGATGTAAGCTGTCTAGGAACAAACCTGCAAAGCAAAGAAGCTGCTCCCAAGGACCTCATGATCCACATCATTAATAGTTTGGGATGCGGCACTTGGACTAGACTAGTGCCATACGTGCTCCTGGAACAGAGCTTCCAGTTCAGTTTTATCCAAAAGTGAATCAAATACACACTCTGAAGCTACTCTATTATTCAAATACAGTAAGGTGGGATAACCAAAAAAATTAGCTTCAAAAAACATACTCCTAACGCAACTTCACTGTCCAACATCAGCACACACACAGAGCAGCCCATAGTCGAATTCACACTGCATTTGTTACAAAGGGTCAGTACTACATACTTGGAAGGTGCAAGATGCTCTGCTGAAAGCAACGTGAACCAAACTGAACCCAAAGAAATCTTGTCTCAATTTCCAGAATGTCAGTATCTGCTCAAAACCTCCAACACACAAATGGTTTGGTATCACTTCCGAAATGCTTGTCTAAAAGTCACTGAAAGAAATTATACCAAGTAGTATATTTTAATTGTTTCACTTCAGTGGCACCTGAATTATTTTTATGACATAGAAGTACTTGTTTTTGCAACACATTAAGGGGACACAACCAGGTTAGAAATAAGCAGGCACACTAAGTGAGAGTCAGGCTGAATAAAGATAAATCTTTGGCCACCAATCCACTGTTTTATTTGCAGAACTAGGCTACATTTTGGCTAATTTACTAATTTATTTTATGGTAATATACAATGCCCTGTCCTCCAGCCAGATACATTGCTTGGGTTCTTTACAGGAAATTCTGCCAAAAAAAGCTTTAAGGCAAATGCTAGTGTGTTCTGTATGCACTCTGACTAGACAAAAAAATGAACATTAATATACACTTTCCTACCCAAAAGCTTAAGGTTAATAGTATATATACATATGGGGAGCAGGTTTGTGCTCACACGTATAGCATTGGGCGTTATTGACTGAATACTGGGTTCTTATTTCCATGATTAAAGGTCAGATTTTCGAGAGCCCTCACTGTTTACAGGACAGACTTTGTACAACAGATAGATACAGCATACAGAGTGCTTCTTAAATTGCACACTTGAATAAGAACATCTGTCTTTGAAAGTCTAAATGTCTCAGTGTGGTGGGTTGATGCCAGGTGCCCACCAAGTTGCCCTATCACTCCCCTCCTCCACAGGACTCAGGGAGATGAAAACAAGATTTTTAAAAATTATGGGTAATAAAAGCAGTTTAATAAAGCAAAAACAAAGGCTGTGCATGGAAGTAAAGGAAAATAAAAGATTTATTCCCTCCTTCACATCAGCAGGAAATATTCAGCTACTTCCCAGGAAGGAGGGCTTCAGGATGTGTAGAGGTTTCTCCAGAAGACAATTATTATAGAAACAAATGCCACCCTGCTTCTCCCTTCTCTTAGCTTTTATTGCTGAGCAGATATCACACGGTCTGGAATACCCCTTTGGCCAGTTTGGGACAGCTGGTTCTGGCTGGTCCATCTTGGAGCCAGCTGGCATTGGCCCTGTTGGACATGGGAGAACCTTCTGGCAGCATCTCACAGAAGTCACCCCTGTAGCCTCCCACCAGTACCAAAACCCTGCCACACAAACTCAGTACATTTTAAAAAGCAAGTGGTTAGGTTTATGCATGTATTTTTAGATGAGGAAAATAGGAATAACTAAAAAGCCTCATCTAATAAGTACAGTTCCGTTTACCCAGAAGTCAAAATTACCTCCTATTTCTGTATACAAACATACCTTTGAGAGGCAGTGGGAAATCCCAATTGCAGGTGTAATGAAGGAGCTTGTATTCTTAATGACTTGTGCCTGCCTTTCCAAATACCCTGGCCCAGTGCCTTGAGAAACAGTCAGTAAACCTACACAGATCAAGAAATGAGTCGATACTTTACAAAAGAAAGGGCTGCAGGCCAAAAGGACAAGAAAAATCCTTGGTCTTCCTCACTCTACTCTTTTCTGCTTTTCCCTGGCATAAGGAAAATAAAAGTCGGCTGCATTAATGGCCACTCTGTATGGGAATTCAATACTGAAACACATTTTTAAAAAACAGTCAAATCTGCAGCCTGGGGCAATTTTGGAAACCTAAGTAAGACATTTGTAAGCCTACCTCCTCCAGACTTTGTGTGAATCCACAAGCATCAGGAAGAGAATCCCAGCTTCTACTAGGAACCTCAGGTCTTAAAGATTTTCATTCCATTTACTTGCACACTCAAGTTGAAAAATTCCCCAGCTGAAATTGCCACAACATAATAGTTATTTCCAGAGAGCAGCAGCTAAAATATATAACACATAAAAAAATAAAAAACCAGCAGGCCAGCAAAGACTGCCACACAAGACTACATGCCCATCAGAACCTGGGAAGCTGGATTAAGCACTCAGGAGACCCGGATTCCATTCCCAGCTCCAGCTATGCTAGAGACAGTCCCTGCCAATCTTTCTCCATTCACAGGACATATTCTCCTGACCAGGAGCTTTCTTTCCTTGTGCAGTGCCTCAATGCTTACAAGGTTTCTCTGATAACCAACAGAGCAAAGACTATTTCCCCCCTTTCCATGCCTGCAACAGGAATAGGCTGACAAAACTGGAAGCCATCAGTAACCGCAAATAAGAGAGAAAAATACATAATGGAGGCAAATTATATTTGGAAGAAAACATTGAAGGGAAAGGAACAAAACAGCACTCCTTCATCAGCCGAGACGTCACTTAGTCATGATCTGGAGCGTTCACACCTGCTCCGCTCTGTCACAAACTCCCACAGCTCCGAAAGGCACTGCAGCAGCAGCAGCACCCCGACACCTCTCCTTCTGCCAAGCCTAAGCAGCATAACGGGATCACTTTGTCATTCAAGTTCCCACTTAGTTAATCGCTGTGACACCTTCAAACCTCTGCGGTGTATTTCACACAGAATGCCTGCACAAAGCAAAGCAGCCCCTCCAGCCCAGTGCAAGCTCCTGAGCTGCTGCCCATGTGGGCTGTCCTGCCCCCAAGAGCACCGGGCTTGGCACCCTGACTTACCTGTGTGCTTGGCCCTACTAACAACCCTGTTCTGGTCACTGCTCCTCATCGTTCCTGTTTTTTTGATCTGTGATATCATAAAGGCCTCAGTTCAAAGAAATTCTTTGGCACATGCTGCTCTGCCTTGGCTAAGGCAGATCTATGCAAGACAGATCTCAGAGCCAAAAAAAGGGACTAACAAAGACTAAGGAGGAAATTCTCCATGGACCTTTTAGGTACAGGGTATCTAGAACAAATACATTTTGAAAGCCCTTTGAAGTGCTGCTCTCAGTGCCTTCACAAACTTGAAAACCTTTGGAAAAGCACGTCTGAATGCTTAGCTGAACAGGGATTTGTCAGTACTTTGCTGAACAGAGATCCAGATTACAGGAGCATAAATGATACAGGATATTTATTTGCTGTTCCTTGAAAATTTCTTCCCAGTTCCCCTTTCTTTCACCATCTCAGCAATGGCAATTTATCCACATTACATCCATGTGGACCTGTTCCGTTCAGCTCCTTCTCCGTTACCATGGGTTTGACAGGCGATACAAGGAATGTTTTGTTTTTGTGATAAACATTCTTTCTCATTATATGACCTGATCTCCTTTTACGACCAGGTGGATGCAGGCAAGGCTGCAGATGTTGTCCATCTGGACTTCAGCAAAGCCTTTCACACCATCTCCCACGGCATCCTCCTGGAAAAGCTGCCAGCCCACGGCTCAGACAGGTGCACACTTTGCTAGGTTAAGAACTGGCTGGATGGCCAGGCCCAGAGAGTGGAGGTGAACCATGCTGCATCCAGTCGGAGGCCAGACACCAGTGGGATCCCCCAGGGGTCACTGCTGGGG